>JAQGEQ010000189.1:0-250794 GCA_034620365.1 Pegea sp. RAD2-039
ATTTAAAACCGGAGTAGGAACCTCGTAGGCAGTTTGTCGCTGTGCTCAGTGTCTTTCCAGAAGCTCCTACGACGCCAGTTGCATCAGTCCTTCTGTTCCGCTTCACACCTAGATGGCGTAGAGAGTGGAATCCTGCTGCATTGGCAACAACTAGATATTCACTTCTTCTTTTGCTTACAGCAAAGAAGGCCCATAATATTATTATTATTAAGTTATCTAATATCATTGGTTACATGATTTGAGGACTACTGAAATGTCACGTGTCACATCTTTTGCTTTCTAGATTTCTAACTTAATAGATATTATTTGTGAGAATGTGTGTTACCGAGAGGTGCTCTCTTCAGGCACCCTCTTTAACGTTTATTGAAATATATAAATTAATTATTAAGTGATATCATCTTAATAATATTTATCTAACTTTGAATGCATAATTATTATTATTGAAACAATAATAAAGTTTAAACAAATAAAATTTGCTGGTAAAATTTCTAAAATAATTTTTTTCGAACTTCTTTATAGACCAACTAAAGATATTTGGACTGAATTAAAGAAGAGATTATATGATAAAGATTTCCTTGATTCTTTTGAAAATCTTTTTAAGGCGTATGATCAAAACAAACAACCAACAAATTATTTGATTGACGAATTCATGGGTAGATTCCTGAAAACAAAAGTTGGAAAAAAACTGGAAGTTTACTTGCGGCAAACTTTGGGCAACCAAATAAGTGCTTTACATTCTTACCTTTATGTTTCCTTCTTGACAAATTTATCAAAAAGTTTGTTTTTAGAAAGTGGGCACGATGCTGTTAGGACTTATATCAAAAAAATTTGGTTTGAACGATATCCAGATATAACTACAAGTCATAGGTAAATAAATTTGTATTAATTAAGTTCAAGCGTTAATTTATTATTTCAGTTTTAAGCATGTGTTTTATGGTTCCATTAATACGACCCTGGAAATAGTTAATGGGATGCATAACTGGATTCAATTCAATCGATTAAATGGAGAAAAAAATATAACCAACATTAAATTAACTAACAGCAAAGTGAATGGCGCAAAGCATAAAGTAAGTTTTGATAAACATTTTTGGCTATTAACTATTAATTAGTTTAATTTTTGGTTTATGTTGTAATCAAAATAGTTTAATTAATTTAAATGTTTTCAGCCACTTTTGTGCAAAGTTGATTTCTATTGGAAACAAGCTAAAAAATTATATGATTCAATTATGGTTGGCCTAGACCCTGCATATGAATTTGCTATTTATACTTATTGTTTTAGCCATATGAAAAAAGAAAAAGAAGAAGAAGAAGAAACGTAAGTTATTATGTAAAATTATTTATTTGAGAATAATTTTTATACTGTTTTTTAAGTTTATAAATATTTTTTTGTATTAAAAATGAAGTTTATTACGTTTAATTTTTTGTTATTAACCAAAAGTTAATATCAGTTTTTTTATTTATTAGTTGTGCAGTTACTTTGGAGAAAAAAGTTGCTATAATCAAAATTATCAAAAAAAAATTTAATAGAAATAAACAAAAAACTAAAAGTGCATTTTTCGTGGAGTATGAATGATTATCATTTAAAAATAAAATAGCTTGCTAAAGAATTGAGCTTTAATCAAAAGATTAATAAAAAACAATGAAAAATAAATTCTGTTTTTTTTTAGGTTTATTTAGAAATAAGAAGTCAATATTTTGATTTTTCAGAAAGATTAAAAAAATTTCGACGATTAATTAAAATTTAAACTTTTTTTTTGTAGCTTCAATGTCCAAAATAATTAAGAAATATTTTATTAGAAAGAAATTTTTCATGAAATAATTAAAGTCTTTGAAATAAAAACATTTTTATTAAATAAGTGATATAAAACATCTGAGTGTTTAACGAAGTTTTCTACTTTAACATAAACTAGATATTTTATTCGTCTTAAAAAATGTTAAAATATCGAAATAACATTTATTGCAACAAATTTATTTATAATTTGATGATGAATTAAAACTAAGTTATAATAATTAGATAATAGAACAAGCTTATTAAAGATCTGTTTTGATTACAGATACGAAACAGTCACTGCTTAAACTTTAAACTTCTTAATGAATATTTATTTATTTATTTATTTATTTATTACAATAAATGTGAAGGAGGGTGCCTAAAGAGAGCACCTCTCGCTAACACACATTCTCACAAATTAGATCTATTTGACGTGTAAACGAAAAAGTATATGACAATGAAGAATTGCACAGAATCATAGTATTGTAAAATAGAAAAATTCACAGTTTAGAAATGGCAATGTTGGCGATGTTATAACAATTCAGCTTTTTCTTGAACAGCATAAGTGATTTTGACATGACAATCTCTGATGGCAGATTGTTCCATGTACTGATTGTGCGGTATGAGAAAAAACTTAATCTGGTTAACGTAGCTGGTGGAGTGGGCTTATTAAGATGTAATTTATGTCTTCTAAGTTGATATAACTTAGAAATATTTTAAACTTTATTATGTTACAGCCAAAATGCTCGATATAATTTATTTATTTTAACTCTATGAAAAAATACATTAAATATTATTTTATAAAATACTATATAAACTATTATTGTTTATATATATTATGGAGTACCATATAATATCTGATGTCCAACATGGCTTTGTGAAACGGAGATCTTCCCTGACTCAACATCTCACTTTTCTTAATGAGATTACTGCCCATTACGAAAGTAATACTCACTGTGACTTTTTGTTTATATTATTAAAATTCTATGTAATTGTTCACTGTTATATGCTTTGAGGACTACTGAAATGCCATGTGTTGCATCTTTTATTTTCTATATTTCTAACTAAATAGATGTTATTTGTGAGAATGTGTGTTAGCGAGAGGTAATCTCTTCAGGCACCCTTCTTCGCGTTTATTGAAATCGATAAATAAATATTACAAAATACTATATAAACTACTATAGTTTATAATATATTCCGTTTAATTTTATAATTTAATTTTATGTAAATCCTCTTATCAGACTAACTTTCTATGCTTTAAAGATTTTAATCAAAATTAAGCTGTAAAGCTTAAATTGTCAGTTATTTAAATTTAATTCAAGTTTATCTAAAATCGTAAAGCTTTTAATTTTTTTCTATAATATGATTTACCGTCTACTGCAGATTAATTTTATTGGATCATATTTAAATAATAATTACTAGTCTTTTTTTTGCTTGCTTAAGATTAAAAAAATAATACCAAATTTAATTTATAAAAACAATTGAATATCCGTTTGACTTTGAATTTATCTAAAAATTTAATTGGCAACACTTTTTAACGTTCGTATAGCCTAGAAACACTACAAGCCATTCGGTTAAAATTTGAATAAATAATTTTTATTTTAGAAAATAACTTTTTTTAATAAATTTGCAATCACTAAATTTTATTATATTATTGATTAAATAATATATTTATTTCTAATTAAGTATATTATTTAATTATTATTATTTACAAAGTTGTTTTAAATTTACTAAATAAATTAGAAAATAATTTTTTATTTATAATTTTTGTAATTAAAATATTTATTTTTTACTTTTCAAAATTATACTTTTTTAATTTGTTTTATATTTAATAAATATTTTGTAATAAATTTTTTCATTCAAAATTAAATATTTTATTTTGTTTCTAAATTTTAAGTTTTAGATTAGATTTATAAATTTTATTTTTTTGCATTTAACTAAATCATTTTTTAAAAAATCTTATTTTTATGATTAAATATTAATTTAATTCAATCTTCTAGAATTTAGTTTTATGAGTTTAAATAGAATAATTATTAACTTATTACTTTATAAATTGGTTTTTAAATATTTATTTATCATCAAATTTGTGTTTTAAACAGTTTAATAAAAAAATAATTCTTAAACAAATTATTTTATTTTTTATAATAATAAATTCAAAACTATTTTTTAAGAAATAATTTTATAAAGTTAACTAAATAATTTCTTTTTATTTTTTATAATCAAAATCTATTCTTAAATTGTTTTTCAGATTTATACAACTTGCTCATGTAATGTAAATTATTTTGATCTTCAAAATCACAATGGAAAGTTATCATGTCTTAGATGTTATTGGTGAAGGGTCTTTTGGGAAAGTCTATAAAGGTCGCAAACGTTATACAGGTCACGTGGTTGCTCTAAAGTTCATTCCCAAGGCTGGTAAATCCCCTAAAGACTTAAAAAACTTAAAAAAAGAAATTGAAATAATGTCAGATTTAAAACATCCAAATATCATTGAGATGTTAGATAGTTATGAAACAGATAAAGAAGTTGTTGTTGTAACTGAATTTGCAGAAGGAGAACTCTTCCAAATTCTTGAAGATGATGGAAAGCTTTCAGAAGATCAAGTCAATGACATCACTTGCCAATTACTTTCAGCCCTTTTTTATCTCCATTCTCATAGAATACTTCATAGAGATATGAAACCACAAAATGTCTTGATTGGAAAAGGTGGTGTCGTAAAGTTATGTGATTTTGGATTTGCTCGCGCTATGAGTGTCAACACCCTTGTACTCACGTCTATTAAAGGTACTCCCTTGTATATGTCACCTGAACTCGTAGAGGAAAAACCATATGATCATAACGCAGATTTATGGTCACTTGGTTGTATCTTATATGAGTTATATACAGGCAAACCACCTTTCTACACTAATAGTATCTTTCAATTAGTTAGTCTTATCATAAAAGATGATATTAAATGGCCGAAATCAATGAGTGAAGATTTCAGAAGTTTTCTGAGGGGTCTGCTTACAAAAGATCCTCGTAAAAGACTCACTTGGCCTTATCTTTTAAATCATCCTTTTGTTAGAGGTAAAGTTGTGGTGGTCGATGAAAATCCAGGAGTTGATCCTTTTACAGAAGAACCGACGCCTGAAGTGACGGAAGCAAAACAAAAAGTCTTCCTTAAAGCAACATCTAAAGGTAGTGGATCAAAAATCTTACGAAAAGCTAGACAGAAGATGACTTCAAGTGCCCAGAAAACTAAACCTAAAGAAGTTACCAGCACGACACGCCCTTCAAAAGATAGAAAGAATCTTTCAAAGTCTTTATCAAATGGATCTAGAAATCAGGGAACAAAACACAATCATGGTGATGAAGATAAAACAGGGTCAGAAGATGACTGGCAAGAAATTATAGAAGCAACAGATCCTAATAGTATGCAGCTAACTACTCCGATGGTTCTTCTATCAGATGAAGATTTTAAAAAACGTCTTCTTCAACAGATTAACTCCTCGAAAAATCAACTTCTTAGCGGTAAACTTAGTGGTGTGTCTCGTATGAGATCTTTGCTAAAAGTAATTGCAAATCTACTTACTACTAAATGTGATGTTGTTATGTTATGGGATTTTTGCTGTCACTTACATATTCCTTCTCGTTTTATTGATCTTCTTCATGAAATTCTTCAACAAGACTCAATCACTAGAAGACCCTGGTTCGCGCAAATCGTCACTGACGTCATAGCTATGCTGACTGCATGGGCAGCTAGTGATTTTAACATCACAAACATCACCAACAAACAAAACCAAGACACAATGTCAGTTTTTGCCAAGCAAGCAGTTGATCTTCTTCATCTTCTCGCGAAGATTGTGTCTCATAAATCCCTTGATCAGGTTGCAGTTCACACACAATCTTTACTCTGCATCATCTTCATCTGTGAGAGCTGCGATCATGGTCAAAACCCTGATTTAGCTCACACAGTTTACAAAGAGCTTTCTAAAAGTCCTTACATCAACTTTGTACTTGAAGAGAGCTGCAAAGACTCACAGGAAGTTGCAGAACAAACCAATAGCCTCCAAGCAGTCTGCATCTCATGTCTTGCTGCTCTCAGCTACATTCCAGTAGTTGCTCTTCCAATAGAGTCCCACAAAAACCAAACCTCCTCTAAGATCATAGACTTCTTCACGACAAATAAATCATTTTTTAATCAAATTATTCAATCCACCACAAACCCAAAAACCCAACTAAATGCTCTCAAAGTGATGACGTCATGCTGCCAAGGAAACCCACTGTTAACCAATCAACTGATGACGAAGAACAACATCCAGTTGTTGATGAAGACACTAAATCAACTGATAGATGATCCAGATGAAGCTTCATCACAAACAGTTGACATTATCCTCAACCTTCTCATCACTTCAGTTGATACTTTGAAATCGAAATCAAAGATACCACTAGATGGCGTCACAACTTTATTATCGCGCGTTTTATGTGACGCTCATCAACCGACTCATAGTCTCGCGGCCGCTGCGTTGATCTCTGAACTCAGTGATCTTGGTTTCAACTTTGAACTAGAACTGGACCGCATCCTTGAGGTCCTAAGTTTTGCAGTGGCCAATCTCACTGAGGTGGACACCCTACCACCGCCAGGACGCGGTCTCTTGGACGGAGCAGTATTTATGGTCAAGCAAATAGTCCTGACCGGCGAGTATGGACCAGTACGTCGCTTCCTGGCCAGCGGTGTATGGATGGCTTTGTGGTATCGACTGGGCCACACTTTGAGAGTAGAAATCTCAGATGATGCCATGGAAACCGATCGTAATTTATCTGCGCGACCAATAACTGGTCCACAACGTGACGTCACAGACGCCTACGATCCGATGCTGATGTCTACGAGAGCGATCCTGCATCTACTCAGCACTACGCGCGCTGTGGTTGCCTGGGAAACCGAAGAATACATCACGATGCTGTGTAACGTCAACGGAGTTGCCTTGCCAACGCTTGTACGGTTGCTAACGCCGGAATTCGCCACAGCTTACAACGTTGTCATGGTAACCAAACACGCGATGTAGTCGAGAAGTTGATAATTTCAGCAATTAATTGTTTAAATTTTCCTTTTATCTTAGAGATTAGTTCTCATCTTCTAATCCCAATCACTTCATCATATGCTCAACTTGACTTACTCCCTCTAGTGGTCAATTGTTGTCAAATGATAAATGAAGATCGTTGCTCATCTGCGATCTCTCTCATCACTTCGATTTGCATCCACCATTCCTCATCTCTTTATCGACTCTTCCAACTTTTCTCTGATCCCAAAATCCTCCTCAAATTCCAACATCTTCTCTCATCTTCAAAGACTTCTTCTTCTTCCCGATCTCAAATCCTTCGTCTCTTCTCACACGCGATGAATATTGACGTCATCGCCGCTGCGCCTCACGTCATCAACATCTTTCTTCATCCACCTGCTAACGCGACATCTGCGATGACGTCACTTCTCGCTTCTGATGACGTCATCGTGCAGATTGGCTGCATCGAAGTTCTCTGCGCGATCCTATCACTAGTAGATGCTGAAAAGCGGTTGTCACGTGACCCTGACGAAGCTCTCGATTCTCTAGCGCCCGTTGTCATAGCAGCGTTGCAAATAGGTGCTGACCAATCGGGTAGATTCGCGCCATCTACTCTGACGTCACTGCATCACGTGATGACGTTGTTGAAGTTGTTGTTAGCGAGTCCAGAGTCACGTGTTCGGATATGTGGCTGCACTATTTTTAATTATTTGTTGACCATTGATCAGTCCATGCAGCAGTCCGCGACCACTGCTGGTCTGTCAGGTCTTCTCGCGGACACTGTACTTAACGACAAACAATTGCCGGTCAAATTAGCGGCCGCTCAAGCACTCGTACATTTTTCTAAATTTCTGCCGGGTAAGGAGACACTTTTTCCCGCCGGAGTTGCTCGCAGGCTCGATCAGATGTGTCGATCGCTCAAAGAAGGCCCTTATGAGGGCGAAAACCCGCGTCAGTGGCAGGAATTGGTTCTTCGAGCCCACCTGAAGCGACTTGTGGTTGATTTAGTACCAGCAAAGTCAGTTGGAAAGTTAAAAACAGGAAAATGAAAAAATTTATAAAAAAATAGGAGATTTTTTTGATAGTTTTTGAAAATTTGAAGCAAATGTTTTGAGGATTTTTTTAGTCGCAGAATTGTTGTGAAGTACTAAATGATTTTTTACCTAAAATTTTGATGATCAGTTTTTTGCACAATTTGTTTCTAACACTGTTTATTACTCGTCGATGAAAATAAAATTACTGATTCTACAAACTTTTAATAACAGCTGATCGCTTTAGTTAGTCTCTTGGGAAATTTGATGAAAGAATTCTTTGAAAGTAAATAGAGTTGAGATAAATCATTTTTATCAAAAGGTTTTTGTTAGTTATAAAAGCTAACTTACAAACTTTTAATTAATTTCTATTTTAGACAATTTATAACATCAAAAGTTTTTTGATATAAGTTTAAATGATTTCTTATTAACAAAACCATTGAATAAACATTTCAACCTTAAATGTTATTGACTTATTTCAATAAACGCGAAGGAGGGCGCCTGAAGAGAGCACCTCTCGCTAACACACATTCTCACAAATAACATCTATTTAGTCAAAAATATAGAAAGTAAAAGATGTAACACACATGGTATTTCAGTAGTCCTCAAAACATATAACAGTGAACAATTACATAGAATGTTAATAATATAAAAAAGAAAAATTCCCAGTTCAGAAATGACAATGTTGGCAATATTATAACGGTTGAACATCTTTTTAAACAACGCGAGTGATTTTGACATGATAATGTCTGATGGCAGCTGGTTCCAAGTACTAACTGTGCGGTATGATAAAAAATTCGTTCTGATTAACGTACCAGGTGATATGGGCTTATCAAGATGTAATGTGTGTCGTCTGAGCTGATATAACTTGAGGGAAGGACTAATGGAAAAGAAATCATCAAACTGAATGTCAATTAAATTGTGGATAATTTTAAAAATAAGAATTTAGTCGTATTTAATCCGTCGAATTTTCAAAGTATCTAAATTGAAGAAACTGAGACGATGTTTATAACTATCATATTTAATATTAAGTTTCCTGCATACTAATCTTGTAAATGTGGCCTGAACAGATTCGATTTTTTTGATATCACTAACTTGATATGACATACATGCACTGACATTGTATTCAAGAATTGGACGTACATATAATTTGAAAAGATTGATAAAAAAGTATGGATCCTTAGAATTAAAGGTCTTTATAATGAGGAAGACAAGGTTGATTGATTTTCCAAAGATTTTGGAAACATAATTGCGCCATTTAAAGTCAAATAATGTGTCATTTAAAGTCAGATGATAGAGTAATGCCAACGTCTAGGACCGAAGATATTCGTTGAATAATAAATCTATTGATGGAGTATTGGTTTAGTGAAAGTGCAGCTGGTTTACAGTCTGACTCGTCTTTGGATCGATATATTATCACTAATTCTAAACATTTCGATGGTTATTTTAAAAAACAATATTTTATAAAAAGAAACTTAATAATTGATTATACCGATGATTTTATAGAAGATAAATTGAGTTGATTAATTGGTAATTGATTAATGAAGTTTCTTGTGGAATATTTTCTTTAATATTTAAATAGTATCTGATCTTGTTTACTACAAAAACTTTTAAAAAATAAATTTAAAAGTTTCTAAATGATTTAAATCATGTAAAGTATTAAGCTTTGTAATTAAGAAATATTAAATTAAGGTTACAGCTGTTCAATTGTAAACTTTTAAAAGAGCTTAAATAACGATTTATCTCAATAATTTTCCCAAAGTTATAAACTGAAAGTAAAGCTAAAGAAAGAAATTATTAATTCAAGCTTATTAGCTGATGATTTTTGATAAGTATAACTTTAGTTTTAACCTTAAAATTTGTAGCTTGTAGCTCTTTTGTGAAATCTAGCGTTTGTTAAAAAATTATTTGACTTAATTTTGTAAACTATAAAAAATTATTTGTAAACTATAAAGAATATTTTCTATAACATTAAAAATCAAAACCTTTTTACAATAATAAAAGTTTTTTTCAAACATTCGAAATGTTTTAATAACCTTTAAAAAGGAATACCTTTAAATAAAATTGTTTAAACTTAACTAGAAAGTTTTTAACTCATTTAAAAAGACAAAGAATATAATATACAAATTGGATAACAAACTTTTTTAGCATTTAGATATTTAGAATTAAAAAAAAAACATTTAAATTTTATTCATTTTTAGCTACAAACAAACTTTATTTCATTGATTAATTTTTAAATTTTTATTATTTGTATTTATAGGTTTACAGCTTATAAGGCAAAGAAAATATTTGCTTAAAATGAAAAAGTAAATAATTCTTTAAAATTGTTCAAACATTAGGATTTAAGAAATATATTTATCTAGTGTGTGACTTGATATGAAATAAATTTATTCTTTTATTGCTTAGTTTATTGATTTTTGGTAAATTTTACCTCAAAATTAAATGTAAGTCTTAAGGTTTAATCAATCATAAAAAAATTACGTCAAACTAAAAAAAAATTACTAAAATTTTCCACAGTCAATTTACAGCTAAAATATTTTAAAAACTTTTTTATTAAAGTATTCATAAAGTTTACTCGAAAAAAAAAATATTTTTAGATATCGTTGGTATGATAATATTATTGGTAATTAAAAAAAACTTGATACAAATTCTTTATCAGTTCGTTTTAGTTTATGTTTTGTTAGCTACTTTTCAAGAATTTGAATATTTCATATTAAACGTAAATAAATCATACTTTTCATATGATCATGTCTAAAATGTTTTCAAAAATATTTATAACAGACCAAACGTTACGTAGGCAAGCATACTTTGCACACGGCACGTGGTTCTTGACATTTATAACCTAAAAATGCTGAAATTTAACATTTCTTAAATAAAACGTCATAAATATGAAGAAAAACAATAAAAGCATTCCTAGAATTTATAAACTGAATTTTTGTAAATTTAAAAAGATTTAATTATTAATTATTTAATGGATTTTTGATTTTGAATAATTATATGAATATTTTGAAATAAACAATTTTAGTATTTTATAATGTTTTTAAGTTTACTAATTTAAGTTCCTTATAAAGCTTATAGAATTATTTCTTATAGAAATTTACAAATTGAATTCTGTGTTTTATTGTCACTAAAAAAGCTTTTAAACAATAAATAAGCTAAATAAAGATTAAAGGTCAGATGAGAAATAAAAACGCTTTTAAATTATGCAAATTTATATTTCCTATCAGAAACTTCTTTTTTAAAATTTTATTCAACTATTTTATAAATAAAGGTCACTGGTTCGCTAATAAATTGTAAAAAAGCTGACTTAGATGTTTTAAATTCCAATAAAATGCCAATCAAAACTTTTGACAAAAATATTTCAGATTTATTGAAAAAAATTTAATTAATAATTGTAAGAGAACTTCACATCTAAAGAAGTTTTGATGAAATATTTCAAAGTTTTTCAGCATCAAAATAACTTTCTACTTCAAAATTGATTTAATTAAAAACATAGAAACTAAATCTGATTAAATTATTTGAAGAAATCATTATTGAAATAATTAAGTTTTCCAATTCGGTTTTGGCGTTATTGGAACTTAGCAACAGATAGTTTTAATTAAAAATATTTTGAAATAAACAAAATTGGAAAGAAATCGTTTCTTAACTTTATAAAGAATTTGTTTATTTCTCAAGCAAACTTATTAAAGTTATGAAACTCTAAAAACTTGAATTTATATCAAATCGTTTTTTTAAAGGTAGTAGTCGAAAAATTTGTTGAAAGTTTAAAAGTATTTTTAACTTGAAGTGAAATCAGAATAATATTCCCTGAAGCATTTTGTAGTTTCCAGTATTAGTGGAAATATCATTTAATTTTTTCCATAAAACAAAAAAGATTATTTACAAAAATTCAAATCTCACAAACTCTCTTATCAAACAAAACCATAAATAAAACATTATTTTTTCGCTTTTAAATTTTATTTTAAAATAGCAATTTTACAAATTTTTAGTTTTTAAACTTCCCTGTCAATGATAAAACTAAAATTCTTTAAATGAAGTTACAAAACATCTTTTTATTAATATTTATTGATATTGCAAATAGTTTAAGAGTTAAAAATATTCAAAAAATCCTTTCACAGTTAAAAGTGTTAATTAAATTGATTGCATCAACTGATTACTGATTAAAAAATCCTTATTTTTATTGTCTAAACTGAATACAATAGAGTATATTTCACTTTTATTGAATAGATGCTTAGAAAGAAACATAGAAAGCAAAAAATAAAGATTTCGACAAAATTTTAAAAAGAATCTAACATTTATTCATGGTTAATAAAACATCAAACTTATTTACAACATATAATTTACAAGAATTCCACTTTCTAAGAACGCTTACAAATGGCGATAAGATGCTTACATTTGGGACATAGATGGTGGACATCTTTAAGGTCATTAATGCAAAATGGGATCAGACATAAACAAAAAAATATATTTAGATAATTCAAATAAAAACTTTTAAGTAAAAAGTAGCTAAAAGAAGTCATTACAGAAAAATTCTTTGACGACAATTTATTAGCAAATTCACACCACAAACACTAAACTACTAGAAATTTATATAAAAGAACAAATCAGCGCACAATCGATTTTGAAATTTTTATTAGCGATATATATTTCAATTTTTGTAGTTGAACAAGTTTCAACAAACTAATTCAAGATTAAACTTAAATTATCTTCCTTTATTTAAAAGATTGGATTATTTGCTAAATCAATATTCAGTAATTTTTAATTGTTACGTTTACACAACGTTTAACGATAAAATAATATTTTCTTTAAATTTTTAATCTTTAGTAAAAGTTAGAATTAGTTTGATTGATTTAAAAAAAATTAAAGTTAAATAAAAAAGTTAGATAATTAAAAAATATTTTAAATATTTTAAATGAAAAAAAACTATTTTCTATTCTATATAATAACTATTTAGATATTTCATAAAACCAGAAGAATTAAAGTAAACAGACAAATTGTCACTAAGTATTGATAACCAACTATCTAACATCCCTCTTATGACTCTTATGAGCTTTAACTACCTCTTTTATTTTATATCTAATTTACAAGTTTAATTTATATGAATATCAAAATAAATACAAATAAAATACAAGTAAATTCTAACTATTCAAAATTTCAAAATTCAATATTCCAAAATTTTTGACGTAAAACAAAAAATAATTAAAAAGCTTAAAATTATACTTTTTAGGAAACCGATTGCAGAGAAACCAACAATAATTTTGTGAATCTAGTTTTGGTAAATATTAATTTGATTCTAAACTTAAATTCTTTTGTTTTATCAAGTATCTAAATAGTTATTCTATAGAAAACGAAATACTTTTTTTCACTTCAAACATTTGAAATAATTTGTACAGATCTTACTTTTTTATTTAACTTTGTTGTTAAATCAATCAAACTAATTTTAATTTTTACTAAAGATTTAAAAATTTAAAGAAAATATTATTTTATTGTTAAATGCTATGTAAAAACGTACAAATTAAAATCCAAATATTTATTCAACAAACAATCCTTTCTAGCAAATAAACAAAAATAATTTAGGTTTAATCTTAAATTGATGAGTTGAAACTTGTTCAACTCCAAAATTTAAGAAAATTTATATATTTATTGATCGCTTAAGTCGCTGACGTTTTACTTTATATAAATTTCTAGTAGTTTAGTGCTTGTAATGTAAAATTGCTAATAAATTAGTTGGTCAAAGGAAAATTTTCTGAATTTCTTTCAATTAGATACGTTTTTCTTTAAAGTTTCTATATAAGTCATCTAAATATCAAAAGACACAAATTAAAAACTAATAAATTTTTTATTTCAAAACAGAAAAAGATACTTTTGATTTAATAATTGAAATAGTCTGTTGAGTCGTATTCAACTTTAAAAATAACAACTTATTTAAGTGAAGAAGACGCTTTTACGCTGATTTGTTTCTTTATACAACATTTTATTAGTTTAGTGTTTGTGGTGTAGAATTGCTAATAAATTATTTCGTCAAAAAATTTTTCTGAATTGACTCCTGTTAACTACTTTTGACTTTAAAGTTTTTATTTGTATAATCTAAATAAGACTTTTTAATCAATTTTCTTACTTAATAGAATAGAAGAGATAGGAAAATATCAGAATGTGCAACTTTGAGACAAGTGAATAGAGAGTTTGAAGATAAAATTTATATTATATTATAAATTATATTTGAATCTTTAAATTGAGAGATGTTTATAATCTTAATAAAGGCACTAAACAAATCTAGCAACACATTTACGTATGCGGTAAAAATTTTAATAGATTTAGTTTCCTGCTTTACTACTTGTTCGTCAATCAAACAAACAACTAGCGTAGCAATACCCAACATAATGGCCTTTTTAAAAAGTTACTTTACTTTTATTGTTACTTTTTTAATATTAGTCAATATAAGGTGATTACACCCTTTCAATTTCAAAGTTAAAAGGTTTTAAAAAAAGATATTATAAGGAACGATTGGAAAAACTTATAGAAGAAATTTTAAATAGAATTTTGTAATAACTTTCAAAGAAATTTTATTTAGTATTAAACATAATTTCAAAATTACTAATAATTATTGAAATTTAAGTCATTTCAACATAAACTTTTGACATTTCAAACAAACAAAATAAATAAATTTTTAATAGTACTTTATTTAAAAAAACATTTTATAAATTCAACTTACAAAAACTGTAAATAATAAATATGAATTATAATATCTAATTATTTCAAATCAATAAGCCTATCCAAATAAAAAAGATATTTAAACTATAGAATTGAAAAGAACTAAAATAGTAAAATATCAAGAAGAACATCAAAGTCAGAAATAAATTTGAACTTAAATAAAAATATATCCTGTATGTCTGCATAAAAAAAGATTTCATTTGAAACTATTATATAAAAACTGTTCTTTAAAAGAATTGTTAAAAAAACATTTAGAATTGAGAAAATAAATATTTCGGCCAATTTTGGTCTTTCTCTAGAACTGCGCATAATTTTTTAAAGCTTCCAAAAAAAAAAGAGAAATTTTCAACAAGAATTAAACAATTCGTTCTACGATGTTATATCTTTTTTTAATAGTCATATCTATCTAATCTTACATATCCGTATCTGACAACAAAATGTTGATTGAAATTCATCATCAACAAGTTCTCTACCTCCTCATACGGCACAATTTTTCACATAAATCGAGCGTTTGCGTGTAATTTGATACAATCACGTATTTATCATCATTTATTGAACGAGTTGCTGCCATCAATGAATTCACTAACATCATTTTACCAGATAAATCCGGATAAAAAAAAATTGTGTAAAAAAAAAGTTCCCAGACCGGAATATCAAAAGTGTATTTTACCGCATACGTAAATGTGTTGCTAAATTATTTTAGTGCCCTTCTTATAAATATAAATCTCTTGATATAAAGATTCAAATATAATTTTATCATCTTGTTACTTTGATCTTCAAACTCTCTAACCACTTGTCTCAAAGTTGCATCATTCTGATATTTTCCCATCTCTTCAATTATATTAAATCATAAATTTAATATAAAAATATTTTTAGATAATTTAGATAAAAACGTTTAAGTAAAAAGTAGCTAGCAGAAATCAATTCAGAAAATTTTTTTTGACGAAATAATTTTGTAGCAAATCTTCACCACAAACACTAAACTAATACAAATGTATATAATGAAACAAATCCGCGTAAAATTATTCGATGTAATCATTGACTTCTATAAGATTTGAATTTTAGAGTTGAATAAGATTCAACAGACTATTTCAAAATAAAACTTAAATTTTCCTCCTTTATTTGTTAGAAAGGATGATTCATCAAATTAACACTTGTTAGTTTTTTATTTGTGCTTTTACACAGAACTTTAAAACTTTTAACTGCTTCCAGCAAAATAGTGAAATTGTTAAACGATTTTTAAATCAATGTTTTGTTGAGGGTAATCTAGTTAGGTTTTGGATCATAATATCGATTCAATATACAACAACTCCTTCTATTACTAACTGAGGTTTTATTTAGAGACATTTTAAGTAAAGTGATTTAACTTTTAAATATTAAATTAAAAAATATAAACAAATTTTTCATAATAATTATTAGTAAAGACAAAACTAATAATGTGTTTACAAACAGTTAGTTAAAGAGCTTACCTCTAATTTTAAGGTTGCTGGTTTTCAAAATTTGATAATCAGTCTCTAGGCTCTCTTGAAATACTTTTAGTATAAATAAATTAGCATAAACTGCTCACGCACAGTGAAGCACCTATATGAGTAGTAAATGAAAGTTTGTTTGAAAACAGTTGCTGATAATTTTATTAATAACTTTTAGATTTTCAAAATTATATAACACCAGTAAGTAAATACAAACAGCAACAATTTGGTAAAATCATGATAGTTTAAAGCTATTAAACATTTAATACTACGTTTTATAAACAGGCGTCCACCATTCTATCAAAGTAGGTCATTAGTTGGGTCCTGCTAGCAGTAAAGTTGGTTTGTAAATGCAAGTTTTTCTATAGTTGATGCTACTCAGCTTAAAGAATACTCTAAAAGCATATTTGTTTGTTTCTACATTAAAGATATTGTCCGTTTTTTTCTCATTTATTTATGATTTTAGAATATAAAAAAGAGATTATAAATAAACTTATTTCAATGAGTTTAATTCTGGTGACATTTGGCTGACTGCTAGTTGTAAAGAAAGTATTTTTCGAACAACAACTACTAGTAAGCTACAACTTTTATGTTAAGTCTATTAATATGTTGATGATTAATTCTAGAAATTGTGTAAAAGTGTAAAGTACGCCAGAAGAAGAAAGGTTATTGTTGTAAAACCAAAACATGTGGACTCAGTAAAACAAAACAAGAGGTTTAGATGTCGTGTTGTATCTTCATTATAACCTTCCACGATTGTTGAGTTTGTTGAAGAAATAAAACATATGAACTGCTGTACAAGGTAAGTTAAGTTGTAATTGATCTATTGTTTGCTTCCATACTAACTTATTTGATTGGTGGATGAAAATATACATTAATTACAAACAGAATTCCGACCTATTCCATCTCATTTTCTAATTGTTTTGTTGATTACAATTTGGAAGAAAGTACCAGCCAAGTGACCAATAAAGAAACTGGAAGTCCGTGTACAGAAGGCATTTTTCAGCAGTTGGTTAAATCGTCAAAATTTTTAATTAGATTGAATAATAAATTTAAAAGTTGAAATTATTTTTTTTTGTAAAAAATGAGAAATAAATCTGTTGGATTATTAACTTCGTTTAAAAGTAGTTTTTATGTTTTGATTAAAATATCAAACAAGAAATAGATAGAATACTAAACATGACTTCATGATGAATATATTTATAAACCTTATTTTCTATAACTATTAGTGGCTTTGATGTTATTTTTTCTTACCAAAAGTGAATTAGAATTGATTACATTCAGTCAGTTACCCTATTATTGTTGCTTTAACAAGTTTTTTTATCTGTATGCGGTAGAAAACTACGAGCTAAAAACTGATATAAAAATAAATTACAAAAACATAATAAGGAAAACAATAACTTTGTTGAAAAAGTAAATTATTAAAATGATGAAATTAAAACTCAATACTATCATCTTACTTAATAAAACATTTGTTTGAAAAATTACTTATATTAATTACTGAAACAATTTTCACTTTTTTTAAACATTATTTAGATTTATAACAAAATATTATCTTATTTAAACGTTAATTGAATATATATCATTAATATAAATATAATTTGACCAATTACTAATAAGCGTATTTAGTGGTTCTATGTTCTTTTTGAAGACTTAATAGTAGTAGTAGTCAAGTCGATTACTGAAATTTCTAACAATTTTAAACTAGATGATATATCTTTTTAGACACTTTAATTTTTCAATGAAAATAATTGTTGATTTTTTATATAATATTGAGGCCAATTACATTTAATTCATGTTTGAGTATTTGTAAGGTAGTTAAAAACTGAGTAACTGTTTATAATTTTTATTATTTATATTTTATAAATTTTCACGAAAGTAAGGCTTCCAAATTTAAATATTATTAAGATAAGTAAATCATATAAAAAATAAACTTTTAATTTACATTTTCTAACGCATCCAAAAGTAAAAACTCGAATAAGAAAGTTTATAATTATCTTCTCATTCAGCAAAAAATTATATTCTGAATATTGTTTGACTTATTTTAAGGTATAAAAGCCAATATTGTTAATTTAATAAAAAGAAATTCAGAGAAATCAAAATATTGTTGAAATTTTAATTGCTTTAATTTTCTTTAATTTATATTTAACATCATGTATTAGTATCAAGTTTTATTGTATAGTGTGGTATTCAATATTTTAATTTATATTTAACATCATGTATTAGTCTTCATTTACAGATAGTTTTGATTGTGGTGTGAATTTGCTAATAAATTATCTCGTCATAAAAATTTTCTGAGTTGACTTCTGTTAGCTACTTTTGACTTTAAGTTTTTACTCTAGAGTATCTTGATATCCTTTTATTAGCAATTTGTTTTTGTTTTTAAATGTTTAAAAATAATAAATATATATATATAATATTTAATATATATATTTTTATCGAATCATATAATTCTCAAACCAGACATTCATTTGTTTTGTATTTATTTGTATCAAAATTTTTAACATAAAAGAAAACATAATTAAAAAGCTTAAAATTATATTTTTAGAAAACCGATTGCGGAGAAACCAACAATAATTTTGTAAATCCAGTTTTGGTAAATATTAATTTGATCTTAAACTTAATTTCGTTTGTTTTTATGAAATAGCTAAATAGTTATTCTATAGAATACTAAATAGTATTTTTTCACTTGAAACATTAAAAAGAATTTGTACAGATCTTACTTTTTTATTTAACTTTAATTTTGTTGCTAAATCAATCAAACTAATTCTAGCTTTTACTAAAGATTAAAAATTTAAAAGAAACATTATTTTATTGTTAAATGTTGTGTAAATGTACAAAATAAAGACTATTAAATGTTGATACAGCAAATAAGCCATTCTTTTAAATAAAGGAAAATAATTTATGCTTAATTTTGAAATAGCTTGTTGAAACTTGTTCAACTCCAAAAATTTTAAAGTTCACAATGTGGTTGATAAACAATTTTACGCTGATTTGTTTCTTTATATAAGTTTTACTAGTTTAGTGTTTGTGGTGTAAATTTGCTAAAAAATTATTTCGTAAAAAAAATTATCTGAATTGATTTCTGCTAGCTACTTTTTACTTAAACGTTTTTATCTAAATTATCTAAAAATATTTTTATAATAGATTTATGATTTAATATAATCGAAGAGATGGGAAAATATCAGAATGATGCAACTTTGAGACAAGTGGTTAGAGAGTTTGAAGATCAAAATAACAAGATGATAAAATTATATTTGAATCTTTAAATCAAGAGATTTATATTTAAAAGAAAGGCACTAAAATAATTTAGCAGCACATTTACGTATGCGGTAAAATACACTTTTGATATTCCCGGTCTGGGAACTTTGTTTTAACAATTTTTTTCAGCCCGATTTATCTGGTAAAATGATGTTAGTGGATTTATTGATGGAAGCAACTCGTTCAATAAATGATGATAAAAACGTGATTGTATCAAATTACACGCTCGATTTATGTGAAAAATTGTGCTGTATGAGGAGGTAGAGAACTTGATGATGATGAATTTCAATCAACATTTTGTTGTCAGATATGGATATGTAAGATTAGATGGAAGTATGACTATCAAAAAAAGATCTAACATCGTAGAACGATTTGTATAATTCTTTTTGAAAATTTCTGTTTTTTATTTGGAAGCTTTAAAAAGATTCTGCGCAGTTCTAGAGAAAGACCAAAATTGGCCGAAATAATTATTTTCTCAATTCTAAATGTTTTTTTAACAATTCCTTTAAAAATCAGTTTTTATATAATAGTTTCAAATTAATTCTTTTTTATGCAGACAAACAGGATATATTTTTATTTAAAGTCAAATTTATTTTTAACTTTGATGTTCTTCTTGATATTTTTTTTCAGTTCTTTTCAATTCTATAGTTTAAATATCTTTTTTATTTTAATAAGTTTTTGATTTGAAATTTTTAGATATTATAATTTATA
This sequence comes from Pegea sp. RAD2-039, assembly GCA_034620365.1. Taxonomy (NCBI): domain Eukaryota; kingdom Metazoa; phylum Chordata; class Thaliacea; order Salpida; family Salpidae; genus Pegea; species Pegea sp. RAD2-039. Next base: position 19,991 of record JAQGEQ010000189.1, read on the forward strand.
TTTATTATTTACAGTTTTTGTAAGTTGAATTTATAAAATGTTTTTATAAATAAATTACCATTAAAAATTTATTTATTTTTTTTACTTAAAATTTCAAAAGTTTACTTTGAAATGACTTCAATTTCAATAATTATTAGTAATTTTGAAATTATGTTTCATACTAAATAAAATTTCTTTGAAAGTTATTACAAAATTCTATTTAAAATTTCTTCTTATAAGTTTTTCCAAGCGTTCCTTACAATATCTTTTTTTAAAAGCTTTTAACTTTGAAATTGAAAGGATGTAATCACTTTATATTGACTAATATTAAGAAAATTTAAGGTATTGTCAACTAATTATTTGAAAACCTTACCGTATAGTTATGAGAAAGTTTGCGTTGCGTAATTTTTCATTAATTCCATTTTTAAATTATGTATGAATTGAAAGCTGCTTACAAAGTAAATGTTGAAATGTTTTGAATTATTATTTATTTTAATAAGTAACTTTTTAAAAAAGCCATTTTGTTGGGTGTTGCTACACTAGTTGTTTGTTTGTTTGACGAACAAGTAGTAAAGCAGGAGGCTAAATCTATTAGAATTTTACCGCATACGTAAATTTGTTGCTAAGTTTATTTAGTGCCTTTATTAATACTATAAACATCTCATTATTTAAAGATTCAAATATAAGTTTATCCATTCAATTGTATCAATTGTCAATTCAGAAATTTTTTTTTGACGAAATAATTTATTAACAAATTTACAAAACAAACACTAAACTAATAGAAATCTTTATAAAGGAACAAATCTGCGTAACGGTGTTTTAAAATGTTTCAAACAATTTAATTTTTGGAGTTGAACAAGTTTCAACAGACTATATGTTCATTAAACTTAAATTATCTTTCTTTATTTTAGAAAAGAATATTCGTAGAATCAACATTTAGTAGTTTTCAATTTGTAACTTTCACAGCACTTTAAAACTTTTAACTGTTTCCAGTAAATGATATAAGTTATTTTTTCAATCAATGTTTGATTGATGGTAATCTAGTCAGGGTTTGGTTCATAATATCGGCTCCATATCCAGCTGCTCCTTCTACTACTAACTGAGGCTTTATTTGGCGACATTTTAGGTAAAGTGATTTAACTCCTAAAAATTTACTATCCAAACATCAATTATAGTGTTGCCCACAGCAGCTTTTTATTGGCTCTTTTCTTCATTTACACCACAGGTATGATTCAGACTATTAACAGTTAAGGAGTTCAAACTGTTATGAGTTTCATTCACTAATTTCTAAATACTTTTCTTATGAAAACAATTTTTATATTATATAAACAAGTTTACTTCATAATCTACCGACCAATTTCTCTTGTAGCTTCTATTGAATCTTCAAATGATTATTTTTTTTATTTTCAGACTCCATCTACCAATATTTTTCTTTTTTCCCATCAATTTGAATTTCTTTTTCAAAAATCTCCCAGTGATCAGCTGTTGTCCTATCTCCATCAGTGGTTGTATTTCTCAATCAAGTCTTATAAACATCCTGATACAACAGATAAATATGAAACGCAGATGTGTCTTGAAAGATGCATAGATGATGATCAACAATCAGATGACTACAATACAAATTTGGATTTAGAAACAGATCTTGATGTGTGCTTACATAAAACAAGAAAAAATTTAATTACAAGAATTATTCACCCTACTTAGCTAAATGGATAAAGCCAAAATTATCGTTTATCATGAAAACTGATTATTTCAATTTCTTCTTTTATCTAAATTTTAATTTAATTTGGTTTTAAGTTTTAGACTAAAGTATTTATTATAATATAGAATTGATTATTTAAGATCTAAATACCAGTTACTGATGTAATTATTTAATAAAATTTTGCAGGATTTAGAAGATTATTGGATTGAAACTGGTTTGATTGCTTTCAGACAAAGAGTAAACCATTTTAATTTATTTTTAAGAACTTGCTAAACTGTCAGATTTATATACAAGAAGATAAAATACTTTATTCATTTAAAAGATTTGAAATAAGTTTTACAGATTTAGAATTTTTTATTTAACTTTGATTTTTACTCAAACTATTAAAACAAACTTTCATTTATACAAAAGTTTTAACATAAGAGAAAACATAATTTAAAAACTTAAAATTATCTTTTTAGGAAACCGATTGCAGAGAAACCAACAATAATTTTGTGAATCTAGTTTTGGTAAATATTAATTTGATCTTAAACTTAATTTCGTTTGTTTTTATGAAATATCTAAATTGTTATTCTATAGAATACAAATTACTTTTTTTTCACTTGAAACATTTTATGAAATTTGTACAGATCTAACTTTTTTATTTAACTTTAATTTTGTTGTTAAATCAATCAAACTAATTTTAATTTTCATTAAAAATTTTAAAATTTAAAGAAAATATTATTTTATTGTTAAATGCTGTGTAAAAACGTACAAATTAAGAAGTTCCAAATGTTGATTCAGGTAATATTCATTTCTTAAAAATAAAAAGAGATAATTTAGGTTCAACCTTGAATTTGTTTGTTGAAACTTGTTCAATCTCAAAAATTTAATTGAAAAAATCTTGAATAAAACCTTTACGCAGATTTTTTAGTCTATAAAAATTTCTACTAGTTTAGTGTTTGTGGTGTAGATTTGCTAATAGATTTTCATCAAAAAAATAAATAAAAATAAATTGTGTTGTTCGAACTGCATATCAGAAGTGTATTTTACCGCATACGTAAATGTGTTGCTAAATTATTATAGTGTCCTTCTTAATACTATAAACATCTCGTGATTTAAAGATTCAAATATAATTTTATCTTCATGTTATTTAGATCTTCAAGCTCTCTAACCGCTTGTCTCAAGGTTGCTTCATCTTGCTATTTTCCAATCTTTTATCCATTTATATTATATCAAATATTTTTAAAAAAAATGGTATTTAGATAATTTAAATAAAAACTTTTATGTAAAAAGTAGCTAACAGGAGTCAATTCAGAAAATATTTTTATAACGAAATGATTTATTAGCAAATTTATACCGCAAACACTAAACTAATAGAAATTTATATAAAGGAACAAATCAGCGTAAAATTGTATTTCATATGAGTAGCTATTACTATAATTTTTAGAGTTGAACAAGTTTCAACAGACTATTTCAATAATTATTCTAACTTTCTTCTTTAATTCGATTACAATGATTATTTGGTGAATCAAACTTTAGTAGTTTTCAATTTGTACCTTTACACATTATCAATATTATTGCTAATTCTTATGAAACCATTACAATCTTCAGTAAACTGAAATGTTTAGAATTTAACAAGTATCAGTCAAACAAAACGAAAACTTTGAACTTAAAACCATTAAATCTGCTTGAAAAGGTTTTGAATAAAGTTATAAAAAAAAATTGGAATACTTTTTAGTAATAAGAAACAGAATAAAATAAGCTTTAAAATTATAAATTAATAAAATAGATTGTCTCAATAATATAAAGATATCTACTTCATATAAAGTATGTAATTATTTAACCTATAATTCTTTATTTATGTCATTTAAAAATATATTAAATTGAATAAAATCAGAGAATTCAAGAAAACAATTTCTATTTTTCCATTTAATTTCATAGAAAGAAAAAGTTTCAAATAAAAATAAAAATATTTGGAATAAATAACAAATTTGAGATGTTGCTGAGTTTCTTTTTTGTGTTGAAGATTAAATATTTTCCAGTGAATTAAGGATAGACAGATTTAGACAACTTAAACAGATTTGCTTGAACAAATTATTGACAACATTATCTAATACACTATCATTATGTTCAAATAGTTTACATAAACTACAATTCATTTTCAGATCAATAACCTAAGTATTGTATAAACGAAATTTTTTTATATATTTGTTATAGTCATTTATCACTTTCATTATTATCTCTTTTTGTATTAGTGATTTCAAAAACCCCATAAACAAATTCCTGTGTATCAAGAAAATCACTTTAACTTTTGTTATGTTTTATAAAGCTGTCTTTTGAAAGATGAATTATGAGTCATAAGAGGGATGTTAGATAGTTGGTTATCAATACTTAGTGGCAATTTGTCTGTTTACTTTATTTCTTCTGGTCTTATGAAATATCTAAATAATTATTATATAGAATAGAAAAAAAAATTTTTTTCTTAAAATATTTAAAATCAATTTTATTGATCGAACTTTTTTATTTAACTTTAACTTTTGTTAAATCAATCAAACTAATTATAATTTTTATTAAAAAATTTAAAATTTAAAGAAAATATTATTTGATTGTTAAATGTTGTGTAAACGTAACAATTAAAAACTACTAAATGTTGATTCAGCAAATAATCCTTTCTTTTAAATAAAAGAAGAAAATTTAAGTTTAATCTTGAATTAGTTTGTTGAAACTTGTTCAACTCTAAAAATTAAAAGACGTTTTGCCAAATTCAAAATAAATTGTACACTGATTTGTTGTTTTATATAAATTTCTTGTAGTTTAGTGTTTGTGGTGTGAATTTGCCAATAAATTGTCGTCAAAGAATTTTTCTGTAATGACTTCTTTTAGCTACTTTTTACATAAAAGTTTTTATTTAAATTATTTAAATACATTTTTTTGCAAATATATGATTTAATATAATTGAAAAGATGGAAAAATATCGGAATGATGCAACTTTGAGACAAGCGGTTACAGAGTTTGAAGATCAAAATAACAAGAAGATACAATTAAATTTGAATCTTTAAATCAAGCGATGTTTATGGTATTAATAAACGCACTATAATAATTTAGCAACACATTTACGTATGCGGTAAAAAACATTTCTGATATGTAGTTCAAACAACACAGCTTTTCATCTATTTTAAGATTGAAAAAGTTCAATCTAAGATACAAGGATAATAATGGTCTAGTAGTTCATCTTTATCCTCACAAATATTCACGGTGCCCGGGTTCGATTCCCGGTCTGGGAACATTTCTTTTATAACAATTTTTTTTCTCAGCCGGATTTATCTGGTAAAATGATGTTAGTGGATTTATTAATTTATTATAAAATTTTTAGATATGGTTTAAATTTGATTGGTGCAAATCGGTTAGTTATGTTTAATCCTGATTGGAACCCTGCTAACGACGAACAAGCCATGGCTAGAGATGGGCAAAAAAAACCTTGTTACATTTACAGATTAAAAATTTATTAAAAAGTCAATTGGAAACACTGAAAATTAAAGTGACCGAAAATGGCTTCTTGCAGATTACTCGCAACTTCAAGTATTGAAGAGAAAATATTTCAGCGCCAAGCTCATAAAAAGGCACTTTCGTCGTGTGTAGTGGACCGTGAAGAAGATGTAGCCAGACATTTCTCATGTGATCAGCTACTTCAGTTGTTTTCACCACTCGACGACACGATGAAGTCATGTGGAAGCGACACTCATTCAACACAAAGGTAATTACGTCTGTTGGTATCGCGTCAATGACGTCATCAACGCGTCACAGATGCGTCAATTGTGTGCAAGTGCGCCCTCCACCGGCTACTGCTGATTGTAATTCAGATTTATCGGATTGGAATCACTCATATTCAGTGAGACACATTCCGAATTACATTTGCGTCTGGGACTCTTCTGGGGCAAGTTTCGCCTTTCATCAGGTCTCGCATATCATGCAACGAAAACCAGTTTGATGACGTCATCATCTCGCGATATTTTTGTCTTTATTTTTTGATATTAAAATAAAAAATGAAAAAAGTTGTAAACACTGTCTTACAATAATTTTTTTACGATAATAGTTTACGATTTTTAACAATTTTTTTAAAGAACAGTTTTTATATAATAGTTTCAAATGAAATCTTTTTTTATGCAGACAAACAGGATATATTTTTATTTAAAGTCAAATTTACTTTTAACTTTGATGTTCTTCTTGATATTTTACTTTATTAGTAATTTTCAATTCTATAGTTTAAATATATTTTTTATTTTAATAGTTTTTCGATTTGAAATATTTAGATATTATAATTTATATTTATTATTTACAGTTTTTGTAAGTTGAATTTATAAAAAGTTTTTTTAAATAAAGTATCATTAAAAATTATTGATTTTTTTGTCTTAAAATGTCAAAAGTTTATGTTGAAATGACTTCAATTTCAATAATTATTTGTAATTTTGAAATTATGTTTAATACTAAATAAAATTTCTTTGAAAGTTATTACAAAATTCTATTTAAAATTTCTTCTATAAGTTTTTCCAATCGTACTTTACAATATATTTCTTAAAAGCTTTTAACTTTGAGATTGAAAAGATGTAATCACTTTATATTGACTAATATTAATAAAATTTAAGGTATTGTCAAAGAATTATTTGAAAAACTTACCGTATAGTTATGAGAAAGTTTGCGTTGCGTAATTTTTCATTAATTCCATTTTTAAATTATGTATGAATTGAAAGCTGCTTACTAAGTAAATGTTGAAATGTTTTGAATTATTATTTATTTCAATAAGTAACTTTTAAAAAAAGCCATTTTGTTGGATGTTGCTACGCTAGTTGTTTGTTTGGTTGACGAACAAGTAGTAAGGCAGGAGGTTAAATCTAGTAAGTTTTAACCGCATACGTAAATATGTTGCTAAATTTTTATAATGCCATTCTTAATACTGTTAATATATATAGATTTAAACATCATGTACTAGTATCAAGTTTTATTGTATAGTATTAGTATTAATTATTTTAACTTATAGTTAACATCATGTATTAGTCTTCATTTACAGATATTTTTTTGGTGAAGTTTTGATATGATAGAATATATTAATTTATTGTTTAAGGTTAAATGCTGTGAAAAAGTACAAATTTAAAAGTACAAAATGTAGATTTATTGAATAATCCGTTCTATCTGATTTAGGAAGATAATTTAGGTTTAATCATGAAATGGTTTGTTGAAACTTGTTCAACTCAAAAATTATAAATTGAATTCTTTCATTGATAATCAAACGCTGATTTTTTCCTTTATATAAATATCTAGTAGTTTAGTGTTTGTGGTGTAGATTTTTTAATAAATTAATTCGTCAGAAAAAAATTTCAGGTTGAGTATTGTAAGGTAGTTAAATACTTAGTAAATGTTTATAACTTTATATGACCTTTATAATATGATCAAAAGTTGTCAAGTCGAAGTCATGACATCATATTAACTAATAAAGATTGAGATCTAAAAGCAAATTTAACCTATTAAAATTAATCTTGTCTCTAATATTGAACATTTTCAATCTAAAAATAGATAAAAAGATGAGCTGTTTCAACTACACATCAGAAGTGTATCTTACCGCATACGTAAATGTGTTGCTAAATTATTGTAATGCATTTCTTAATACTATAAACATCTCTTGATTTAACGATTCAAATATAATTTTTTCCTCTTAGAAAATATAACTTAAAAGCTTAAAATTATATTTTTTAGGAAACCGATTGCAGAGAAACCAGCAGTAATTTAGTGAATCCAGTTTTGGTAAATATTAATTTGATTCTAAACTTAATTTCTTTTGTTTTTAAGAAATATCTAAATTGTTATTTTATAGAATACAAAATATTTTTCTTTCCACATAAAACATCTGAAATAATTTTTACAGATGTAACTTTTTTATTTAACTTTAATTTTGTTGTTAAATCAATCAAACTAATTTTAATTTTTACTAAAGATTTAAAAATTTAAAGCAAACATTATTTTATTGTTAAAAGTTGTGTAAATGAACAAAATAAAGACTATTGAATGTTGATACAGCAAATAATCCTTTGTTTTCAATAAAGAAGACAACTTATATTCAATCTTGAATTAGTTTGTTGAAACTTGTTCAACTCAAAAAATTAAAAAGGATACAGTTGGTTTCTTAAACAATCTTACGATGATTTGTTAATTTATATAAGTTTTAAAAGTTTAGTGTTTGTGGTGTAAATTTGCTAAAAAATTATTTCGTCAAAAAAAATTTTCTGAATTGATTTCTGCTAGCTACTTTTTACTTAAACGTTTTATCTAAATTATCTTAAAATATTTTTATAATAAATTTATGATTTAATATAATTGAAGAGATAGGAAAATATCAGAATGATGCAACTTGGAGACAAGTGATTAGAGAGTTTGAAGATCAAAGTAACAAGATGATAAAATTATATTTGAATCTTTAAATCAAGAGATTTATATTTATAAGAAGAGCACTAAAATAATTTAGCAACACATTTACGTATGCGGTAAAATACACTTTGATATTCCCGGTCTGGGAACTTTTTTTTTACACAATTTTTTTCAGCCCGATTTATCTGGTAAAATGATGTTAGTGGATTTATTGATGGCAGCAACTCGTTCAATAAATGATGATAAATACGTGATTGTATCAAATTACATGCAAACGCTCGATTTATGTGAAAAATTGTGCCGTATGAGGAGGTAGAAAACTTGATGATGATGAATTTCAATCAACATTTTGTTGTCAGATACGGATAGGTAAGATTAGATGGAAGTATGACTATTAAAAAAAGATCTAAAATCCTGGAACGGTTTGTATAATTCTTTTTGAAAATTTCTGGTTTTTATTGGGAAGCTTTAAAAAGATTCTGCGCAGTTCTAGAGAAAGACCAAAATTGGCCGAAATGATCATTTTCTCAACTCTAAATGTTTTTATAACAATTCTTTTAAAAAACAGTTTTTATATAATAGTTTCAAATGAAATCTTTTCTTATGCAAACAAACAGGATATATTTTTATTTAAAGTCAATTTTTTTTTAACTTTTATGTTCTTCTTGATATTTCACTTTTTCAGTTCTTTTCAATTCTATTGTTTAAATATCTTTTTTATTTTAATAGGTTTTTGATTTGAAATTTTTAGATATTATAATTTATATTTATTATTTACAGTTTTTGTAAGTTGAATTTTTAAAATGTTTTTTTAAATAAAGTATCATTAAAAATTATTGAATTTTTTGTCTTAAAATTTCTAAAGTTAACTTTGAAACGACTTAAATTTCAATAATCATTAGTAATTTTGAAATTATGTTTAATACTAAATAAAATTTCTTTGAAAATTATTACAAAATTATATTTAAAATTTCTTCTATAAGTTTTTCAAATCGTTCCTTACAATATCTTCTTTTAAAAGCTTTTAACTTTGAAATTGAAAAGATGTAATCACTTTATATTGACTAATATTAAGAAAATTAAGGTATTATCACAGAATTATATGAAAAACTTACCGTATAGTTATGAGAAAGTTTGCGTTGCGTAATTTTTCATTAATTCCATTTTTAAATTATGTATGAATTGAAAGCTGCTTACTAAGTAAATGTTGAAATGTTTTGAATTATTATTTATTTTAACAAGTAACATTAAAAAAAAGCCATATTGTTGGGTGTTGCTACACTAGTTGTTTGTTTGGTTGACGAACAAGTAGTAAAGCAGGAGGCTAAATCTAGTAAAATTTTACCGCATACGTCAATTTATAAGGACAACAAAATTTAGGTAAACTGATTCAACTTTTAAAAATTTACTATCCAAATCAGATGACTACAATAATTTGGATTTAGAACCAGATCTTAATGTGTGCTTACATAAAACAAGATAAGATTTAATTACAAGAATTACTCACGATACTTAGATAAACGGATAAAACCAAAAAAATTATCGTTTTCTCTGTCTTTGGTGAAGCATTTGTAAAAATCAAAAACTTTTTCAAAAGATCTTGAATAAAGAAATGAATGAAAATTGTAAAATGATTTATCAGTTTTTATATTTATTTCACCAAACAAAAGATAATTTAACATTTTTGAAATAAAATTAATTAGAAATTATTTGTAAATTTCAAAACATAATTTAATTTAAAAATTATTAGAAAAAAACTTTTAAAATTATTAGCAAGAAACTGAGTTTGGATTGACAGCCTTCCATGATTATCTTTATATTGAGAAACACAAGAGTCAATTGAAAGTAGTAGAAATGAGAAGTGTTTATACTAAACGTATTGCTGATTTAAAAGTGGATCATTTGAAAGAGCACATTATGTTTGAAAATGAAGTTGAAGAAGAAACAACTGTTGAAGATGATGAAGGTAATTTGTTGGTTGGAAATTTAACTGATGATTGCAAGAAAGAGAAACTTAAAGAATAATTTTCTCAATAGCACCTTTTGAAAGTTGTTTGAAAAAGACATCTTAAAAAACCTTCAACGTTTGAAACATTATGGATAAACCTAAGATTAACTTGGGTGAAAGATTTAAAAACTTTATATCGTAAAAGTCATTGACCTAAGCCTTTTACTATGATGCCAACGAATAGTAAATATTCTGTTTGGTAAACCTCATATAATTATTATTTATTCTGAAACAACCACAATGCAGTTGTACTATTCACTCATAATTGAAAAGATGGATTCTGTGCTTATTAAATGGCTTAATATAGCTAGAAATGCCGTATCTTTGATGACAAGGTGGGATTTTAACCCATGCCCTCAAAGTTTAATAGATAAGCAGCCAATTATCGTAATTACTCGTCCATCTTGTTGCTAGCATCAACTTTTATTGTTGAAATAAATGTTAAGCTTTTATAAGTTTAATTCTCATTTAATTACTGGAATATTTAAATTTCTATTCTAATAAATTAAATTTTAAAACCTAAACTACTTAAAATTATAAATAAAATGTGGCATTTAGTAGTTGTAAAATGATTGTCAACTAAATGAGTTAAATTTTGTTAAGCTACTAGTTATAATTTATATGATTTCGTTTTGATGTTTCATATTTATATAAATTAAACTAGTAAACTAGATACAAGAGATAGTTAAAGCTCATAAGAGTCATAAGAGGGATGTTAGATAGTTGGTTATCAATACTTAGTGACAATTTGTCGGTTTACTTTATTTCTTCTGGTTTTATGAAATATCTAAATAGTTATTATATAGAATAGAAATTAGTTTTTTTTCACTTAAAATATTTAAAATACTTTTCAATTATCTAACTTTTTTATTTAACTTTAATTTTTGTTAAATCAATCAAACTAATTTTAATTTTTATTAAAAAATTTAAAATTTAAAGAAAATATTATTTTATCGTTAAACGTTGTGTAAACGTACCAATTAAAAACTACTGAATATTGATTTAGCAAATAATCCTATCTTTTAAATAAAGGATGATAATTTAAGTTTAATCTTGAATTAGATCGTTGAAACTTGTTCAACTCTAAAAATTAAAATATATATCGCCAATAAAAATTTCAAAATCGATTGTATGCTGATTTGTTTCTTTATATAAATTTCTTGTAGTTTAGTGTTTGTGGTGTGAATTTGCTAATAAATTGTCGTCAAAAAATTGTTCTGTAATGACTTCTTTTAGCTACTTTTTACATAAAAGTTTTTATTTGAATTATCTAAATATATTTTTTTGTTTATCTCTGATCCCATTTTGCATTAATGATCTTAAAGATGTCCACCATCTATGTCCCAAATGTAAGCATCTTATCGCTATTTGTAAGCGTTCTTAGAAAGTGGAATTTTTATTATTTACCAAAACTAGATTCACAAAATTATTGCTGGTTTCTCTGCAATCGGTTGCCTAAAAAATTAGTTTTAAGCTTTTAAGTTATATTTTCTTTCATGTCAAAATTTTCGAAACATATGAAATGTATCTAATATGTAAAACGAAATACTTTTTTTTATAATAAGGAAAATAATAAATTTGTTGAAAAATTAAGTTAATAAAATGATGAAATTAAAACTCAATATTATCACCTTATTTCATACTTTATATTGAAAAAATACTTAAATTTAATACTGAAACAATTTTAACTTTTTTTAAATATAATATAAATTTATATTTCAAGATTAATTTTATACAAACGTTAATTTAATTTATATATATCATAATCATAAATAAAATTTGATTATTTACTAATAAGCTTATTTAGTGGTTCGATCTTCTATTTGAAGACTTAATAGTAGTAGTCAAGTCGATTACTGAAATTTCTAACAATTTTAAACTAGATGATATATCTTTTAGACAATACAATTTTTCAATGAAAATAATTGTTGATTTTTTATATATTATTGAGGCCAATTAAATTTAATTAATGTTTGAGTATTTGTAAGGTAGTTAATAACTGAGTAACTGTTTATATTTTTATTATTTATATTTTATAAATTTTTACGAAAGTAAGGCTTTCAAATTTAAATATTATTAAGATAAGTAAATCGTATAAAAAATAAACTTTTAATTTACATTTTCTTACGCATCCAAAAGTAAAAACTCGAATCAGAAAGTTTATAATTATCTTCTCTTTCAGCAAAAAATTATATTCAGTTTATTATTTGACATATTTCAAGGTATAAAAGCCAATATTGTTAATTTAATAAAAAGAAATTAAGAGAAATCAAAATGTTGTTGAATAGAAATTTATTGCTTTAATTTTCTTTAATTTAAGTTTAACATCATGTATTAGTATCAAGGTATATTGTATAGTGTTATTATTAAATATTTTAATTTTTATTTAACATCATGTATTAGCTTTCATTTACAGATAGTTTTTTTGATGGCATCTTTCTTGATTTTGTTAACTACGTTGGCCTGCATTGAACAATTTACTACATAATTTGAGAAGCATCAAATTTTAATATAAATATTAACCTAATAAAAATAATTTCAATCAGTTTTATATGTAATTGATAAACAAAACTTAAATAACTAAACTTACCTGTCTGCTTATTTAGACCTGATTTATTTTGTTTTTATGAAATATCAACATTGTTATACAACTAATACACAAAATATTTTTTTTCAATTTAAACATTTGAAATAAATTGTTCTGATAAAACTTTTTTATTTATCTTCAATTTTTTGTTAAATTGATCAAACTAACTTTCAGTTTTATTAGAAGTTTTGATATAATAGAATATATTAATTTATTGTTAAAGGTTAAATGCTGTGGAAAAGTACAAATTTAAAAGTACATAATGTTGACTTAGTGAATAATCCGTTCTATCTGATTAAGGAAGATATTTTAGATTTAATCTTGAAATGATCTGTTGAAAATTTTTCAACTCCAAAAATTAACCAATTATTTGTTTTTATAGATGTTCAAACGCTGATTTTCTCCTTTATATATATATCTAGTAGTTTAGTGTTTGTGGTGTATATTTGCTAATGAATTAAATTATCAGAAAAAAATTTCCGTTTGAGGGTATTGTAAGGTAGTTAAATACTTAGTAAATATTTATAATTCTATATTACCTTTATAATATAATCAAAAGTTGTCAAGTTGACAATGTAAAATATCAAGAAGAACATCAAAGTTAGAAAAAAAATTTGACTTTAAATAAAAATATATTCTGTTTGTCTGCATAAAAAAATACTTAATTTAAAACTATTATAAAAAAACTGTTCTTTAAAAGAATTGTAAAAAATCGTAAACTACTATCGTAAAAAATTATCCCAAAACAATGTTTACAACTTTTTTCATTTTTTATTTTACTATCAAAAAATAAAGACAAAAATATCGCGAGATGATGACGTCTTCAAACTGTTTTTCGTTGCAAGATATGCGAGACCTGATGAAACGAGAAACTTGCCCCAGAAAGGTCCCAGACGCGACGGAGAATGTCATGCAGAATGTGTCTCGCTGAATATGAGTGATTCCAATCCGATAAATCTGAATTACAATCAGCAGTAGCCGGTAGAGGGCGCAAGTGTTGAATGAGTGTCGCTTCTACATGACGTCATCGTGTCGTCGAGCGGTAAAAACAACTGAAGTAGCTGATCACGTGAGAAATTTCTAGCTACATCTTCTTCACGGTCCACTACACACGACGAAAGTGCCTTTTTATGAGCTTGGCGCTTAATTTTTTTTCTCTTCAATACTTGAAGTTGCGAGTAATCTGCAAAAAGCCATTTTCCGTCATTTTAATTTTCAGTGTTTCCAATTGATTTTTTTATAAATTTTTAACCTGTAAATGTAACAAGGTTTTTTTGTCCGTCTTTCGACACTCTAGCGATGGTCTGTTTGTCGTTAGCAGGATTCCAATCAGGATCAAACATAACTAACCGATTTGCACCAATCAAATTTAAACCCAAACTAAAAATTTGAATTTTTTTTTAGTTTTTTGTTTGGAAACGCTGTTTTTCGTACCCTCCTGCTTTACTACTTAACATAAACACATAATCTTGAGATGCTGGATCGTTGAATCGTTCTACGATTTTAGATATTTTTTTAATAGTCATACTTCCATCTAATCTTACATATCCGTATCTGACAACAAAATGTTGATTGAAATTCATCATCATCAAGTTCTCTACCTCCTCATACGGCACAATTTTTCACATAAATCGAGCGTTTGCGTGTAATTTGATACAATCAAGTATTTATCATCATTTATTGAACGAGTTGCTGCCATCAATAAATCCACTAACATCATTTTACCAGATAAATCCGGCTGAAAAAAATTGTTAAAACAAAGTTCCCAGACCGGGAATATCAAAAGTGTATTTTACCGCATACGTAAATGTGCTGCTAAATTATTTTAGTGCCTTTCTTATAAATATAAATTTCTTGATTTAAAGATTCAAATATAATTTTATCATCTTGTTATCTTGATCTTCAAACTCTCTAACCACTTGTCTCAAAGTTGAATCATTCTGATATTTTCCCATCTCTTATCCATTTATATTAAATCAAATATAAAAAAAAAAATGGTATTTAGATAATTTAGATAAAAACTGTTAAGTAAAAAATAGCTAATAGGAGAAAATTTCAGAGAAAATGTTTTTGACGAAATAATATATCAGCAAATCTACACCATAAACACTAAACTAATCGAAATAAATATATCGAAACAAATCAGCGTGAAATTATCCACTTTATTTCTCTACGGTTTAATTTTTAGAGTTTAATAAGATTCAACATACTAATTTAAATTAAACTTAAATTATCCTACTTTATTTGTTAGACAGGATTATCCATCAAATCAACACTTGTAATTTTTTTATTTGTGCTTTTAAACAGAACTTTAAAACTTTTAACTGCTTCCAGCAAAATAGTGAAATTGTTAAACAATTTTTCATTTAATGTTTTGTTGATGTTAATCTAGTCAGCATTTGGTTCTTAATATTGATTCCATATACAACAGCTCCTTCTACTACTACTAACTGAGGTTTTAGTTGGCGACATTTTAAGTAAAGTGATTTAACTTTTAAATATTTAATTAATAAATTTAAATAAATTTTTCATAATAATAATTAGTAAAGACAAAACTAATAATGTGTTTACAAACAGTAGGTTAAAGAGCTTACATCTTACTGATAAAACGATTTGACAAATTAACAACAAAATTTCTATATCTATAAAGCAGTTATACGAATTAAATTTGTAGTTATTGCAAATTGTAGGTTTCCCATAAAAGTAAATTGTTAATAAATAAAATCCACTAAAAGAACAAGAGTTATTAACAAATTATAAGAAGGAAATACAATAAATAAGTATTTGAAGTAAAATATAAATAATTTTTTGAAAAGAATTAAAATCATCCACAAATACATCAATAAAATAACTAAAAATCAAATAAATTACTCTAAAAAATATCTTTACTATTAACAATGATGCGATTTTAAGTTGCCAAAATAAACTCCCCGTCGGGGAATCGAACCCCGGTCTCCCGCGTGACAGGCGGGGATACTCACCACTATACTAACGAGGACACTGGACATGGTCAGTACGGGGATCGAATCCGAGACATTTGCGTTATTAGCACGACGCTCTAACCAACTGAGCTAACCGGCCACGAGAGATGACCTCAAATTTGTTATTTATTCCAAATATTTTTACTTTTATTTGAAACTTTTTCTTTCTAGGAAATTAAATGGAAACGTAGAAATAGTTTTCTTGAATTCTCTGATTTTATTAAATTTAATATATTTTTAAGTGACATTTACAAAGATTTATAGGTTTAATAATTACATATATTTTATATGAAGTAGATATCTTAATATTGTTGAGACAATCTATTTCATTAATTTCTAATTTTAAGGCTTATCTTATTCTGTTTCTTATTACTAAAAATATTTCAATTTTTTTTTATAACTTTTTTCATAACCTTTTCAAGCAGATTTAATGGTTTTAAGTTCATAATTTTCGTTTTGTTTGACTGATTCTTGTTAAATTTCAAACATTTCAGTTTACTGAAGATTGTAATGGTTTCATCAATATTAGCAATAATATTAATAATATTTTTGAATTGTTATTGAGCTGTTGTATTTGGAGTCGACATTATGAACCAAACTCTGACTAGATTATTATCAACAAAATATTAATTAAAAAAATGTTTAAAACATTTCAATCAACTACTAGAAACAGTTAACAGTTTTAAACTTCTGTGTAAAGGTACAAATTGAAAACTACTAAATTTTGATTCAGCAAATAAACTGTGCCATCGAATTAAAGAAGAAAAAATTAGAATAAATATTGAAATAGTTTGTTGAAACTTGTTCAACTCTAAAAGTTATAGTAATAGCTACTCATATGAAATACAATATTACGCTGATTTGTTCCTTTATATAAATTTCTATTAGTTTAGTGTTTGTGGTGTAAATTTGCTAATAAATTATTTCGTTATAAAAATATTTTCTGAATTGACTCCTGTTAGCTACTGTTTACATAAAAGTTTTTATTTAAATTATCTAAGTACTATTTTTTTTAGCAAATATTTGATGTAATATAAATGGATAAGAGATGGGAACAAAGGAAGATGAAGCAACTTTGGGACAAGTGGTTAGAGAGCTTGAAGATCAAAATAACAAGAAGATAAAATTATATTTGAATCTTTAAATCAAGAGATGTTTATAGTATTAAGAAGGGCACTATAATACTTTAGCAACACATTTACGTATGCGGTAAAATACACTTCTGATATGCAGTTCGAACAACACAATTTATTTTTATTTATTTTTTTGATGAAAATCTATTAGCAAATCTACACCACAAACACTAAACTAGTATAAATTTTTATAGACTAAAAAATCTGCGTAAAGGTGTTATTCAAGATTTTTTCATTTAATTTTTGAGATTGAACAAGTTTCAACAAACAAATTCAAGATTGAACCTAAATTATCTCTTTTTATTTTTAAGAAATGAATATTCCCTGAATAAATATTTAGTAGTTTTTAATTTGTACGTTTTTACACAGCATTTAACAATAAAATAATATTTTCTTTAAATTTTAAAATTTTTAATGAAAATTAAAATTAGTTTGATTGATTTAACAACAAAGTTAAAGTTAAATAAAAAAGTAAGATCTGTACAAATTATTTCAAATGTTTGAAGTGAAAAAAAAAGTATTTTGTATTCTATAGAATAACTATTTAGATATTTCATAAAAACCAAAGAATTTAAGTTTAGGATCAAATTAAGATTTACCAAAACTGGATTCACAAAATCATTGTTGGTTTCTTAACAATCGGTTTCCTAAAAATATAATTTTAAGCTTTTAAATTATGTTTTCTCTTATGTTAAAACTTTTGTATAAATGAAAGTTTGTTTTAATAGTTTAAGTAAAAATCAAAGTTAAATCAAAAATTCGCAATCAGTAAAACTTACTTCAAATCTTTTAAATGAATAAAATATTTTATCTTCTTGTGTATAAATCTGACAGTTTAGTAAGTTCTTAAAAATAAATTAAAATGGTTTAGTCTTTGTCTGAAAGCAATCAAATTAGTTTCAATCCAATCCTCTTCTAAATCCTGCAAAATTTTCTTAAATAATTACATCAGTAACTGGTATTTAGATCTTAAATAATCAATTCTATATTATAATAAATACTTTAGTCTAAAACTTAAAACCAAATTAAATTAAACTTTAGATAAAAGAAGAAATAGAAATAATCAGTTTTCATGAAAAACGATAATTTTGGTTTTATCCATTTAGCTAAGTAGGGTGAGTAATTCTTGTAATTAAATTTTTTCCTGTTTTATGTAAGCACACATCAAGAGCTGTTTCTAAATCCAAATTTGTATTGTAGTCATCTGATTGTTGATCATCATCTATGCATCTTTCAAGACACATCGGCGTTTCATATTTATCTGTTGTATGAGGATGTTTATAAGACTTGATTGAGAAATACAACCACTGATGGAGATAGGACAACAACTGATCACTGGCAGATTTTTGAAAAAGAAATTCAAATTGATGTGAAAAAAAATTTTGAAGAATGGAGTCTGAGATTAAAAAAAATAATCATTTGAAGATTCAATAGAAGCTACTACAAGAAAAATTGGTCGGTAGAATATAAAGTAAGCTTGTTTATATAATGTAAAAATTGTTTTTAGAAAAAATTATTTAGAAATAAGTGAATGAACCTCATAACCGTTTGAACCCCTTAACTGTTAATAGTCTGAATCATACCTGTGGTGTAAACGAAGAAACTAACGGAACTATAAGGAACTATAAATTGTAGCTAGACCCCCAGGTGGTCTAGAGGTTAGGATTCGTGGCTCTCGCCCATGCGGCCCGGGTTCGATTCCCGCTCTGGGAACTTCTTTTTTCACGCAATTTTTTTTCAGCTGGATTTATCTGGTAAAATGATGTTAGTGGATCTATTGATAGCAGCAACTCGTTCAATAAATGATGATAAATACGTGATTGTATCAAATTACACGCAAACGCTCGATTTATGTGAAAAATTGTGCCGTATGAGGAGGTAGAGAACTTGATGATGATGATGAATTTCAATCAACATTTTGTTGTTAGATACGGATAGGTAAGATTAGATGGAAGTATGACTATTAAAAAAATATATAACATCGTAGAACGATTCAACGATCCAGCATCTCAAGATTATGCGTTTATGCTAAGTAGTAAAGCAGGAGGGTACGATAAACAGTGTTTCCAAACAAAAAATTTTAAAAAAATTCAAATTTTTAGATGCAGTTTAAATTTGATTGGTGCAAATCGGTTAGTTATGTTTGATCCTGATTGGAATCCTGCTAACGACGAACAGACCATCGCTAGAGTGTCGAAAGACGGACAAAAAAACCTTGTTACATTTACAGGTTAAAAATTTATAAAAAAATCAATTGAAAATTCTGAAAATTAAAATGACCGAGAATGGCTTCTTGCAGATTACTCGCAACTTCAAGTATTGAAGAGAAATTAATTCAGCGCCAAGCTCATAAAAAGGCACTTTCCTCGTGTGTAGTGGACCGTGAAAAAGATGTAGCTAGAAATTTCTCACGTGATCAGCTACTTCAGTTGTTTTCACCGCTCGACGACACGATGACGTCATGTAGAAGCGACACTCATTCAACACTTAAGTGCAAAAGGTAATTACGTCTGTTCGTATCGCATCAATGACGTCATCAACGCGTTACAGATGCGTCAATTGTGTGCAAGTGCGCCCTCCACCGGCTACTGCTGATTGTAATTCAGATTTATCGGATTTGAAACACTCATATTCAGCGAGACACATTCCGGATGACATTCTCCGCCGCGTCTGGGACCCTTCTGGGGCAAGTTTCGCCTTTTACCAGGTCTCACATATCCTGCAACGAAAAACAGTTTGATGACGTCATCATTTCGCGATATTTTTGTCTTTATTGTTTGATAGTAAAATAAAAAATGAAAAAAGTTGTAAACACTGTTTTGGGATAATTTTTTTACGATAATAGTTTACGATTACTTACAATTTTTTTATAGAACAGTTATTTTATAATAGTTTCAAATGAAATATTTTTTTATGCAGATAAACAGGATATATTTTTATTTAAAGTCAAATTTTTTTTAACTTTTATGTTCTTCTTGATATTTTACCTTTTTTTAGTTCTTTTCAATTCTATAGTTTAAATATCTTTTTTATTTTAATAGGTTTTTGATTTGAAATTTTTAGATATTATAATTTATATTTATTATTTACAGTTTTTGTAAATTAAATTTATAAAAAGTTTTTTTAAATAAATTACCATTAAAAATTTATTTAATTTTCTAACTTAAAACTTCAAAAGTTTATTTTGAAATGACTTAAATTTCAATAATTATTTGTAATTTTGAAATTTTGTTTAATACTAAATAAAATTTCTTTGAAAGTTATTACAAAATTCTATTTAAAATTTCGTCTAAAAATTTTTCAAATCGTTCCTTACAATATCTTCTTTTAAAAGCTTTTAACTTTGAAATTAAAATGGTGTAATCACTTTATATTGATTAATATTAAAAAAAATTAAGGTATTGTCAAAGAATTATTTAAAAAACTTACTGTATAGTTATGAGAAAGTTTGTGTTGCGTAATTTTTCATTAATTCCATTTTTAAATTATGTATGAATTGAAAGCTGCTTACTAAGTAAATGTTGAAATGTTTTGAATTATTATTTATTTTAATAAGTAACTTTTAGGAAAAGCCATTTTGTTAGGTGTTGCTACACTAGTTGTTTGTTTGTTTGACGAACAAGTAGTAAAGTAGGAGGCTAAATCTAGTAGAATTTTACCGCATTCGTAAATATGTTGCTAGATTTTTATAGTGCCATTCTTAATACTATAAATATTTCTTGGTTTAAAGATTCAAATATAATTTTATCATCTTGTTATTTTGATCTTCAAACTCTCTAACCACTTGTCTCAAAGTTGCATCATTCTGATATTTTCCCATCTCTTCAATTATATTAAATCATAAATTTGCTGAAAAATTAAATTTAGATAATTTAAATAAAATTTTAAAGTCAAAAGTAGCTAACAGGAGTAAATTCAAAAATATTTTACGAAATAATTTTTTAGCAAATCTACACCACAAACACTAAACTAATCGAAATTTATATAAAGTGAAAAATCAGCGTTCAAGAAATACTTTATATGTTCATATATGTTTTCAATTTTTAGAGTTGAACAAGTTTCAACGATCTAATTCAAGATTAAACTTAAATTATCTTCCTTTATTTGAAAGAAAGGTTTATTTGCTGAATCAACATTTAGTAGTTTTTAATTGTTACGTTTACACAACATTTAACAATAAAATAATATTTTCTTTAAATTTTTTAACAAAAATTAAAGTTAAATAAAAAAGTTTGATTAATAAATTTGATTTTATATATTTTAAGTGAAAAAAAAAACTATTTTCTTTTTATATAATAACTATTTATATATTTCATAAAACCAGAAGAAATAAAGTAAACAGACAAATTGTCACTAAGTATTGATAACCAACTATCTAACATCCCTCTTATGACTCATAATTCATCTTTCAAAAGAAAGCTTTATGAAACATAACAAAAGTTAAAGTGATTTTTTTGATACACAGGAATTCGTTTATGGGGTTTTTGAAATCACTAATACAAAAAGAGATAGCAATAAAAGTAATAAAATTCTATATATAATATAAAAAAATTTCGTCTATACAATACTGAAGATATTGATCTGAAAATGAATTGTATTTTATATAAACTAATTGAAAATAATGATAGTGTATTAGATAATGTTGTCAATAATTTGTTCAAGCAAATCTGTTTAAGTTGTCTAAATCTATCTAACCTTAATTCACTGGAAAATATTTAATCTTCAACACAAAAAATAAACTCAGCAGTTTGTAAAATATAAATTTTGATTGTTCTAGAAGAGAATAGATTTTAGAATCAAATAATCCACCAAAGAAATTGAGATTTTTTTCAAAAAAAAGTATAATTAACCTAAGACAAGAAAATATACGTAAAAAAATTACAATCGATTTTCTCAATTTGCAAATAGAAACTTTCTTGTTATGAATTATTTGACTTGAAGATAATTATTTTTTGTTATTTCTTGCAATTGCTTCAAAAAATATCGCTTAGAGCAGGATACAGCTTTAACAGGAAAGTTTTCTGGGATAAAACGTGATTTTGGCTGTTTTCATGATCCTCGTCTAGTTACTTGCACGATTGCTTTTCGTGATTCTGTAAAAATCTTGTCACCACACGAACGAATCTCTTTTTCATCCACACAATTAAGTAATTTCAAGAGTACAGGTATCTTAGCAGACAACAAACTGTTCCTGTAAGCTACGTTATGGCTCATGTCATACAAAGATGTCATCATGATAGACTTGGATATGGGTTGGCTGGTTGCCAAACTCGTATAAGAGATTTTTTAAAAAACTACTCAGTTTCAGAATCAATAAATTCAATATGCCGGGTGGCAAATATATTAGTTAATTAGAATAGGTAGTTATTCTTCGGTGCTCAAACAATTGATTTCATTAGAGAGATGCTTCAGTTTATTATTAGAAATATTAACTTGTTCAAGATTTATTAAACTGAAGAAACTGCGAAGGAACCACATGGTTGAACTACCTATATCTTGAATTACATTGTTATTAAGATACAAATATCTTACGGAAGTGTGTAATCCTGAATTGAAATTAAATTCGTCATTTGCTTATGTCATACAAAGATGGTACGTGCTTTGACTTTAATCTTATTTATAAAAAGGTTTAACAAATCATCAACAAAATTTCTATATCTATAAAGCAGTTATACGAATTAAATTTGTAGATTTTGCAAATTGTAGGTTTCCCATAAAAGTAAAATGTTGATAAATAAAACCCACTAAAACAACAAGAGTTATTAACAAGTTATAAGAAGGAAATACAATAAATAAGTATTTGAAGTAAAATATAATTGATTTTTTGAAAAGAGAAAATTTTACAGAAATAAGTTTGTAGAAAAATAGGCCATATCTAATTAAAATATTAGTGAATGAAGTAAAAAGCATCTCACCAACATTTACTAATAATCAAACAAGGTAAAAGATGGAAAAATATTTCATGGCAATAAAGATTTGCTTATGATGGGATGTATATGATGTGGATAAAATTATAAAGTGAAAGTTGGCAACATTGTTTTCTGATTGACTTGGTAAGTTGTTGACTTACCAACCATAAAATGCTGAAAGTTAGACTCATTTTTTGAAGGCCACCACGTAAGTGCCCACCCCAAAAATTACTGCAAGGAAAATAGTTTTTATTTTCAAATTAATTTGATAAATGATGAAATTTTAAGTTGACAAAATAAACTCTCCGTCGGGGAATCGAACCCCGGTCTCCCGCGTGACAGGCGGGGATACTCACCACTATACTAACAAGGATACAGAACATGGTCAGTACGGGGATCGAACCCGCGACATTCGCGTTATTTGCACGACGCTCTAACCAACTGAGCTAAGCGGCCACGAGAGATCCTCTCAAATTTGTTATTTATTCCAAATATTTTTATTTTTATTTGAAACTTTTTCTTTCTAGGAAATTAAATGGAAAAGTAGAAATTGTTTTCTTGAATTCTCTGATTTTATTCAATTTAAAATATTTTTAAGTGACATAACTAAACAATTATTGGTTTAATAATTACTTACTTTATATGAAGTAGATAATTTTATATTATTAAGACAATCTATGTTATAAATTTCTAATTTTATTGCTTATTTTATTCTGTTTCTTAATACTAAAAATATTTCAATCTTTTGTTATATTTTTATTCAAAACCTTTTCAAGCAGATGTAATGGTTTTAAGTTCAATATTTCGTTTTGTTTGACTGATTCTTGTTAAATTTTAAACATTTTAGTTTAATGAAGATTGTAATGGTTTCATCAAAATTAGCAATAATATTGATAATATTTTTGAATTGTTATTGAGCTGTTGTATTTGGAGTCGACATTATGAACCAAACTCTGACTAGATTATTATCAACAAAATATTAATTAAAAAAATGTTTAAAACATTTCAATCAATTACTAGAAACAGTTAAAAGTTTTAAAGTTCTGTGTAAAGGTACAAATTGAAAACTACTACATTTTGAATCAGCAATTAATCTGTGCTATCGAAGTAAAGATGACAAATTTGAATAAATATTGAAATAGTTTGTTGAAACTTATTCAACTCTAAAAATAAGCTATTTATACCATATATGAAATACAATCTTACGCTGATTTGTTCCTTTATATAAATTTCTATTAGTTTAGTGTTTGTGGTGTAAATTTGCTAATAAATTATTTCGTTATAAAAATATTTTCTGAATTGACTCCTGTTAGCTACTGTTTACATAAAAGTTTTTATCTAAATTATCTAAGTACTATTTTTTAGCAAATATTTGATGTAATATAAATCGATAAGAGATGGGAAAATAGCAAGATGAAGCAACTTTGGGACAAGTGGTTAGAGAGTTTGAAGATCTAAGTAACAAGAAGATAAAATTATATTTGAAACTTTAAATCAAGAGATGTTTATAGTATTAAGAAGGACACTATAATAATTTAGCAACACATTTACTTATGCGGTAAAATACACTTCTGATATGCAGTTCAAACAACACAATTTATTTTTATTTATTTTTTTGATGAAATCTATTAGCAAATCTACACCACAAACACTAAACTAGTAGAAATTTTTATAGACTAAAAAATCTGTGTAAAGGTGTTATTGAAGATATTTTCATTTAATTTTTGAGATTGAACAAGTTTCAACAAACAAATTCAAGATTGAACCTAAATTATCTCTTTTTATTTTTAAGAAATGAATATTCCCTGAATAAATATTTGGTAGTTTTTAAATTGTACGTTTTTACACAGCATTTAACAATAAAATAATGTTTGCTTTAAATTTTTAAATCTTTAGTAAAAGTTAAAATTAGTTTGATTGATTTAACAACAAAATTAAAGTTGAATAAAAAATTTACATCTGTAAAAATTATTTCAAATGTTTTATGTGGAAAGAAAAATATTTAGTATTCTATAAAATTACAATTTAGATATTTCATAAAAACAAAAGAAATTAAGTTTAGAATCAAATTAATATTTACCAAAACTAGATTTACCAAATTATTGCTGGTTTCTCTGCAATCGGTTTCCTAAAAAATATAATTTTAAGCTTTTTAATTAATTTTTGTTTCACGTCAAAAATTTTGTTACAAATAAAAGTTTGTTTTAATAGTTAATTTAAAAATCAAAATTAAATTTAAAAGTTTAAAATCTGTAAAATTTATTTCAAATCTTCTTAATGAATAAACTATTTTATCTTCTAATGTATAAGATTGACAATTTAGTAAGTTCATGAAAAGATATTAATGGGTTTACTCTTTGTCCGAAAGCAATGAAACCAGTTTCAATCTAATCATCTTCTATATCCTGCAAAATTGTATTAAATAATAACATCAGTAACTGGTATTTAGTTCTTAAATAACTATAATTATACAAAAATTATTATACTAAAAATATATAAAAAGATGTGGAGTTTGAACTGCATATCAGAAGTGTATTTTACCGCATACGTAAATGTGTTGCTAAATTTTTATAGTGCCTTTCTTAATATTATAAATCCCTTGATTTAAACATTCAAATATAATTTTATCATCTTGTTAATTTGATCTTCAAACTCTCTAACCACTTATCTCAAAGACGCATCATTTTGATGTTTTCCCATCTTTTCATTTAAATTAAATCATCTATTTACTAAAAGAATATTTTTAGATAATTTTAATAAAAACTTTTAAGTAAAAAGTAGCTAACAGCAATCAATTCAGAAAATTATTTTTTGACGAAATAATTTATTAGCAAATTTACACCACAAACACTAAACTAATAGAAATTTATATAATGAAAAAAATCTGAGTTATACTACAATTAAAGCACATTTCTATAATGCTAATTTTTGAAGTTGAACAAGTTTCAACAAACTATTTCAATATTTATTCTAAATTTCTTCTTTAGTTCCATAGCAAAGATTATTTGCTGAAACAAAATTCAGTAGTTTTCTTTTTGTACCTTTACACAGAACTTTAAAACTTTTAACTGCTTTCAGTAAATGAATTAAGTTTTATTTTTTAATCAATGTTTTGTTGATAGTAATCTAGTCAGGGTTTGGTTCATAATATCGGCTCCATATCCAGCAGATCCTTCTACTACTAACTGAGGTTTTAGTTGGCGACAATTTAGGTAAAATGATTTAACTCTTAACAATTTACTATCCAAAGATCAATTATAGTGTTGCCCACAGCAGCTTTTTATTGGGTCTTTTCTTCCTTTACACCACAGGTATGATTCAGACTATTAACAGTTAAGGGTTTCAAACGGTTATGAGTTTCATTCACTTATTTCTAAATACTTTTTTCTAAAAACAATTATTATATTATATAAACAAGTTTAATATATAATCTACCGGCAAATATTTCTTGTAGTAGCTTCTATCGAACCTTCAAATGAGTTTTTTTTAATTTCAGACTCCATCTTTCAAAATTTTCTTTTTTCCACATCAATTTGAATTTCTTTTTCAATAATCTCCCAGTGATCAGTTGTTGTCCTATCTCCATCAGTGGTTGTATTTCTCAATCAAGTCTTATAAACATTCTAATACAACAGATAAATATGAAACACCGATGTGTCTTGAAAGATGCATAGATGATGATCAACATTCAGATGACTACAATATAAATTTGGATTTAGAAACAGCTCTTGATGTGTGCTTACATAAAACAGGAAAAAATTTAATTATAAGAATTACTCACCCTACTTAGCTAAATGGATAAAACCAAAATTATCGTTTATCAAGAAAACTGATTATTTCTATTTCTTCTTTTATCTAAAATTTAATTTAATTTGGTTTTAAGTTTTAGACTAAAGTATTTATCATAATATAGAATTGATTATTTAAGATCTAAATACCAGTTACTGATGTAATTATTTAATAAAATTTTGCAGGATTTAGAAGATTATTGGATTGAAACTGGTTTGATTGCTTTCAGTCAAAGAGTAAACCATTTTAATTTATTTTTAAGAACTTACTAAATTGTCAGATTTATATACAAGAAGATAAATTATTTTATTCATTTAAAAGATTTGAAATAAGTTTTACAGATTTAGAATTTTTGATTTAACTTTGATTTTTACTTAAACTATTAAAACAAACTTTCATTTATACAAAAGTTTTAACATAAGAGAAAACATAATTTAAAAACTTAAAATTATATTTTTAGGAAACCGATTGCAGAGAAACCAACAATAATTTTGTGAATCTAGTTTTGGTAAATATTAATTTGATCTTAAACTTAATTTCGTTTGTTTTTATGAAATATCTAAATTGTTATTCTATAGAATACAAATTACTTTTTTTTCACTTGAAACATTTGAAATAATTTTTACAGATCTTTTCTTTTTTATTTAACTTTAATTTTGTTGTTAAATCAATCAAACTATTTTTAATTTTCATTAAAAATTTTACAATTTAAAGAAAATATTATTTTATTGTAAAATGCTGTGTAAAAACGTACATATTAAAAACTACCAAATGTTGAATCAGGGAATATTCATTTCTTAAAAATACAAAGAGATATTTTAGGTTCAATCTTGAATTTGTTTGTTGAAACTTGTTCAATCTCAAAAATTAAATGAAAATATCTTCAATAATACCTTTACGCAGATTTTTTTAGTCTATAAAAATTTCTACTAGTTTAGTGTTTGTGGTGTAGATTTGCTAATAGATTTTCGTCAAAAAAATAAATAAAAATATGTTGTGTTGTTCGAACTGCATATCAGAAGTGTATTTTACCGCATACGTAAATGTGTTGCTAAATTATTATAGTGTCCTTCTTAATACTATAAACATCTCTTGATTTAAAGATTCAAATATAATTTTATCTTCATGTTATTTTGATCTTCAAGCTCTCTAACCGCTTGTCTCAAAGTTGCTTCATCTTGCTATTTTCCAATCTTTTATCCATTTATATTATATCAAATATTTTCTAAAAAAATGGTATTTAGATAATTTAAATAAAAACTTTTATGTAAAAAGTAGCTAACAGGAGTCAATTCAGAAAATATTTTTATAACGAAATGATTTATTAGCAAATTTATACCACAAACACTAAACTAATCGAAATTTATATAGAGGAACAAATCAGCGTAAAATTGTATTTCATGTGAGTTGCTATTACTATAATTTTTAGAGTTGAACAAGTTTCAACAGACTATTTCAGTAATTATTCTAGCTTTCTTCTTTAATTCGATAGCAAAGATTATTTGGTGAATCAAACTTTAGTAGTTTTCAATTTGTACCTTTACACAGAACTTTAAAACTTTTAACTGTTTCCAGTAAATGATTGAAATGTTTTAAACATTTTTTTCAATCAATATTTTGTTGATGGTAATCTAGTCAGAGTTTGGTTCATAATATCGACTCCAAATACAACAGCTCAATAGCAATAATTCAAAAATATTATCAATATTATTGCTAATTCTTATGAAACCATTACAATCTTCAGTAAACTGAAATGTTTAGAATTTAACAAGAATCAGTCAAACAAAACGAAAATATTGAACTTAAAACCATTAAATCTGCTTGAAAAGGTTTTGAATAAAGTTATAAAAAAAAATTGGAATATTTTTAGTATTAAGAAACAGAATAAGATAAGCTTTAAAATTAGAAATCATTAAAATAGATTGTCTTAATAATATAAAGATATCTACTTCATATAAAGTATGTAATTATTTAACCTATAATTCTTTATTTATGTCATTTAAAAATATATTAAATTGAATAAAATCAGAGAATTCAAGAAAACGATTTCTATTTTTCCATTTAATTTCCTAGAAAGAAAAACTTTCAAATAAAAATAAAAATATTTAGACAACTTAAACAGATTTAAACAACTTAAACAGATTTGCTTGAACAAATTATTGACAGCATTATCTAATACACTATCATTATTTTCAAATAGTTTACATAAACTACAATTCATTTTCAGATCAATAGCCTCAGTATTGTATAAACGAGAGTTTTTTATATATTTTTTATAGTCATTTATTACTTTCATTATTATCTGTTTTCTATTAGTGATTTCAAAAACCCCATAAACAAATTCCTGTGTGTATCAAAAAAATCACTTTAACTTTCATTATGTTTCATAAATCTGTCTTTTGAAAGATGAATTATGTGTCATAAGAGAAATGTTAGATAGTTGGTTATCAATAGTTAGTGACAATTCGTCTGTTTACTTTATATCTTCTGGTTTTATGAAATATCTAAATAGTTATTATATAGAATAGAAAATAGTTTTTTTTTCACTTAAAAATTTAAAGGAAATATTATTTTATCGTTAAATGTTGTGTAAATGTACAAAATAAAGACTATTGAATGTTGATACAGCAAATAATCCTTTCATTTAAATAAAGGATGATAATTTAAGTTTAATCTTGAATTAGTTTGTTGAAACTTGTTCAACTCCAAAAATTAAAAGATGTACATTTTCAAAATAAATTGTGCGCTGATTTGTTCTTTTATATAAATTTTTTGTAGTTTAGTGTTTGTGGTGTGAATTTGCTAATAAATTGTCGTCAAAAAATTTTTCTGTAATGACTTCTTTTAGCTACTTTTTACATAAAAGTTTTTATTTAAATTATTTAAATATATTTTTTTAGCTAATATATGATTTAATATATTTGAAGAGATGGGAAAATATCAGAATGATGCAACTTTGAGACAAGTGATTACAGAGTTTGAAGATTAAAATAACAAGAAGATACAATTAAATTTGAATCTTTCAATCAAGAGATGTTTATAGTATTAATAAACCCACTATAATAATTTAGCAACACATTTACGTATGCGGTAAAATATACACTTCTGATATCTAGTTCAAACAACACAGCTTTTCATCTATTTTAAGATTGAAAAAGTTCAATCTAAGATACAAGAGTAATAATGGTGTAGTAGTTCATCTTTATCCTCACAAATATTCAAACAAGATCTTACAGGTATTTATCTGAGATTTCTTTGCAATTATATTTCAATATAAAAATAATTAATTTCTAAAACGTTGATTTTTTGCATTTTTTTTGAGACTTTAAAAAGACTTTTTAGAAATGAGTTGAAATTCGCAAAAATTTTAAATAATTTTTTTAGCATCGTTTCATAATTTCTTTATTTTTAAGTTAAATCAAAACATTTTCTTAAATAATTTCTCAATAAAAATATCAATCTTAAGTCCCAGGTGGTCTAGTGGTTAGGATTCGTGGCTCTCACCCACGCGGCCCGGTTTCGATTCCCGGTCTGGGAACATTTCTTTTATAACATTTTTTTTTCTCAGCCGGCTTTATGTGGTAAAATTATGTTAGTGCATTTATTAATTTATTATAAAATTTTTAGATATGGTTTAACTTTGATTGGTGCAAATCGGTTAGTTATGTTTAATCCTGATTGGAACCCTGCTAACGACGTACAAGCCATGGCTAGAGATGGGCAAAAAAAACCTTGTTACATTTACAGATTAAAAATTTATTAAAAAGTCAATTGGAAACACTGAAAATTAAAGTGACCGAAAATGGCTTCTTGCAGATTACTCGCAACTTCAAGTATTGAAGAGAAAATATTTCAGCGCCAAGCTCATAAAAAGGCACTTTCGTCGTGTGTAGTGGACCGTGAAGAAGATGTAGCTAGACATTTCTAATGTGATCAGCAACTTCAGTTCTTTTCACCTCTCGACGACACGATGACGTCATGTGGAAGCGACACTCATTCAACACAAAGGTAATTACTTCTGTTGGTATCGCGTCAATGACGTCATCAACGCGTTACAGATGCGTCAATTGTGTGCAAGTGCGCCCTCCACCGGCTACTGCTGATTGTAATTCAGATTTATCGGATTGGAATCACTCATATTCAGTGAGACACATTCCGGATGACATTCTCAGTCGCGTCTAGGACCCTTCTGTGGCAAGTTTCGCCTTTCATCAGGTCTCGCATATCGCGCAACGAAAACCAGTTTGATGACGTCATCATTTTGCGATAGTTTTGTCTTTATTTTTTGATAGTTAAATAAAAATTGAAAAAAGTTGTAAACACTGTTTTGGGATAATTTTTTTACGATAATAGTTTACGATTTCTTACAATTTTTTTATAGAACAGTTTTTATATAATAGTTTCAAATGAATACATAATGAAATATGTGATTTTACTGCATACGTAAAATTTTCAAATGAAATATTTTTTTATGCAAACAAACAGGATATATTTTTATTTAAAGTCAAATTTATTTTTAACTTTGATGTTCTTCTTGATATTTTACTTTTTTTAGTTCTTGTCAATTCTATAGTTTAAATATCTTTTGTAATTGATAGGTTTTTGATTTGAAATATTTAGATATTATAATTTATATTTATTATTTACAGTTTTTGTAAGTTGAATTTATAAAAAGTTTTTTTAAATAAAGTATCATTAAAAATTTATTTATTTTTTTTACTTAAAATGTCAAAAGTTTACTTTGAAATGACTTAAATTTCAATAATTATTTGTAATTTTGAAATTATGTTTAATACTAAATAAAATTTCTTTAATTTTAACTTTAATTTTTGTTAAATCTATCAAACTAATTTTAATTTTTATTAAAAAATTTAAAGAAAATATTATTTGATTGTTAAACGTTGTGTAAACGTACCAATTAAACAATGCTGTGTATTGATTCAGCAAATAATCTTTTCTTTCAAATAAAGGAAGAAAATTTAAGTTTAATCTTGAAATAGTTTGTTGAAACTTGTTCAACTCCAAAATCTAACAAACATATTTGCACATATGAAGGATTTCTTGAACATTTTTACGCTGATTTTTCAGTTTATATAAATTTCGATTAGTTTAGTGTTTGTGGTGTAAATTTGCTAATAAATTATTTCGTAAAAAATTTTCTGAATTGACTCCTGTTAGCTACTTTTTACATAAAAGTTTTTATCTGAATTATATAAATACCATTTTTTTTAGCAAATTTATGATTTAATATAAATGGATAAGAGATAAGAAATTAGGAAGATGAAGCAACTTTGGGACAAGTGGTTAGAGAGTTTGAAGATCTAAGTAACAAGAAGATAAAATTATATTTGAATCTTTAAATCAAGAGATGTTTACAGTATTAAGAAGGACACTATAATAATTTAGCAACACATTTACATATGCGGTAAAATACACTTCTGATATACAGTTCGAACAACACAATTTATTTTTATTTATTTTTTTGATGAAAATCTATTAGCAAATCTACACCACAAACACTAAACTAGTAGAAATTTTTATAGACTAAAAAAAATCTGCGTAAAGGTATTATTGAAGATATTTTCATTTTATTTTTGAGATTGAACAAGTTTCAACGAACAAATTCAAGATTGAACCTAAATTATCTCTTTTTAGTTTTAAGAAATGAATATTCCCTGAATAAACATTTGGTAGTTTTTAATTTGTACGTTTTTACACAGCATTTAACAATAAAATAATATTTTCTTTAAATTTTAGATTTTTAATAAAAATTAAAATTAGTTTGATTGATTTAACAACAAAATTAAAGTTAAATAAAAAAGTAAGATCTGTTCAAATTTTTTCAAATGTTTGAAGTGAAAAAAAAAGTATTTTGTATTCTATAGAATAATAATTTAGATATTTCATAAAAACAAAAGAAATTAGGTTTATATCAAACTAATATTTACTAAAACTAGATTCACAAAATTATTGTTGGTTTCTCCGCAATCGGTTTCCTAAAAATATAATTTTAAGCTTTCAAATAATGTTTTCTCTTATGTTAAAACTTTTGTATAAATGAAAGTTTGTTTTATTAGTTTAATTAAAAATCAAAGTTAAATCAAAAATTATAAATCTGTAAAACTTATTTCAAATTATTTAAATAAATAAACTATTTTATCTTCTTGTGTATAAATCTGACAGTTTAGTAAGTTCTTAAAAATAAATTAAAATGGTTTACTCTTTGTTTGAAAGCAATCAAACCAGTTTCAATCTAATCATCTTATAAATCCTACAAGATTTTATTAAATAATTACATCATTAACTGGTATTTAGATCTTAAATAATCAATTCTATATTATGATAAATACTTTAGTCTAAAACTTAAAACCAAATTAAATTAAAATTTAGATAAAACAAGAAATAGAAATAATCAGTTTTCATGATAAACGATAATTTTGGTTTTATCCATTTAGCTAAGTAGGGTGAGTAATTCTTGTAATTAAATTTTTTCCTGTTTTATGTAAGCACACATCAAGAGCTGTTTCTAAATCCAAATTTGTATTGTAGTCATCTGAATGTTGATCATCATCTATGTATCTTTCAAGACACATCGGCGTTTCATATTTATCTGTTGTATCAGGATGTTTATAAGACTTGATTGAGAAATACTTGATGGAGATAGGACAACAACTGATCACTGGGAGATTTTTGAAAAAGAAATTCAAACTGATGTGAAAAAAAATTTTGAAGAATGGAGTCTGAGATTAAAAAAAATAATCATTTGAAGATTCAATAGAAGATACTACAAGAGAAATTGGTCGGTAGAATATAAAGTAAACATGCTTATATAATATAAAAATTGTTTTTATAAAAAAGTATTTAGAAATAAGTGAATGAACCTCATAACCGTTTGAAACCCTAAACTGTTAATAGTCTGAATCATACCTGTGGTGTAAAGGAAGAAAAGACCCAATAAAAAGCTGCTGTGGGCAACACTATAATTGATCTTTGGATGTTAAATCTTTAAAAGTTAAATCAATTTACCTAAAATGTCGCCAAATAAAACCTCAGTTAGTAGTAGAAGGAACTGCTGGATATGGAGTGGATATTATGAACCAAAACCCTGACTAGATTACCATCAACAAAACATTGATTGAAAAATAACTTAAATCATTTACTGGAAGCAGTTAAAAGTTTTAAAGTTCTGTGTAAAGGTACAAATAGAAAACTACTAAATGTTGATTTGATGAATTATCCTCTCTAACAAATGAATGAGGATAATTAAAGTTTAATCTTGAAATAGTCTGTTGAATATTATTCAACTGTAAAACTTAAATCTTATAGAAGTCAATGGTTACATCAAAGATAATTTTAGGCTGATTTGTTCGGTTTTATACATTTGTACAAATTTAGAGTTTGTGGTGTAAATTTGCAAAAAAAATTATTTCGTCATAAAAAATTTCTGAGTTGACTTCTGTTAGCTACTTTTGACTTTAATGTTTTAATCTATACTATCTTGATATCGTTTTATTAGCAATTTGTTTTTATCCAAATTATTTAAATATAATCTTTTTAGTTCTAAAATATCTAAAATTCTTTTTTTAACAAACATATGATTAAATATAATTGAAAAGATGGGAAATTATCAGACTGATTCAACCTTGAGACAAGTTGTTAGAGAGTTTGAAGATCAAAATAACAAGATGATAAAATTATATTTGAAGCTTTAAATCAAGAGAAATTTATAGTATTAAGAAATGCACTAAAATAATTTAGAAGCACATTTACGTATGCGGTAAAATACACTTCTGATATGCAGTTCAAACAACACAGCTTTTTATCTATTTTAGATTGAAAATGTTCAATCTAAGAGACAAGATTAGTGTTAAAAGGTTAAATTTGCTTTTTAATCTTCATCTTTATTAGTTAATACGATGACATGACTTCAACTTTGGCAACTTTTGATTCTATTATAAAATTAATAAAAAATTATAAACAGTTACTCAGTTTTTAACTACCTTACAAATACTCAAACATTAATTAAATGTAATTGGCCTCAATAATATATAAAAAATCAACAATTATTTTCATTGAAAAATTATAGTGTCTAAAAGATATATCACCTAGTTTAAAATTGTTAGAAATTTCAGTAATCGACTTCACTATTACTATTAAGTCTTCAAATAGAACATAGAACCACTAAATAAGCTTATTAGTAAATAATTAAATTTTATTTATGATTTTATTATATATAAATTAAATTAAGGTATATATAAAATTATTATTTAGATATAAATTTAAATTACGTTTAAAAAATGTGAAAATTATTTCAGTAATAAATTTAAGTATTTTTTCAAATAAATGTTTTATGAAGTAAGATTATGACAATATTGAGTTTTAATTTCATCATTTTAATAATTTACTTTTTCAACAAAGTTATTATTTTCCCTATTATGTTTTTTTAATTTATTTTTTATCAGTTTTTAGGTCGTAGTTTTCTACCGTAAACAGATAAAAAACAACTTATTAAAGCAAAAATAATTGGGTAACTGACTTAATGTAATCATTTCTAATTCACTTTTGGTAAGAAATGATAACATCAAAGCCACTAATAGTTATAGAAAACAAGGTTTATAACTCTATTCATCATGAAGTCATGTTTAGTATTCTATCTACTTCTTGTTTGATATTTTTAAACAAAACATAAAAACTACTTTTAAACGAAGTTAATAATCCAACAGATTTATTTCTCATTTAAAAAAGAAAATTATTTTAACTTTTAAATTTAATATTCAATCTAATTAAAAATTTTGACGATTTAACCAACTGCTGATAAAATGCCTTCTGTACACGGACTTCCAGTTTCTTTATTGATAACTTGGCTAGTACTTTCTTCTAAATTGTAATCAACAAAACAATCAGAAAATGAGATGAAATAGGTCGGAACTCTGTTTGTAATTAATGTATATTTTCATCCACCAATCATATAAATTAGTATGGAGCAAACAATAGATCAATTACAACTTATTTTACTTTGTACAGCAGTTCATAAGTTTTATTTCTTCAACAAACTCAACAATCGTGGAAGGTTATTATGAAGATACAAAACGACATCTAAACCTCTTGTTTTGTTTTACTGAGTCCACATGTTTTGGGTTTTACATCAATAACCTTTCTTTTTCTGGCGTACTTTGCACTTTTACATAATTTCTAGAATTAATCATCAACATATTAATAGACTTAACGTAAACGTTGTAGCTTACTAGTAGTCGTTGCTCGAAAAAAACTTTCTTTTCAACTAGCAGTCAGCCAAATGTAACCATCATTATACTCATTGAAATAAGTTTATTTATAATCTCTTTTTTATATTCTAAAATCATAAATAAATGAGAAAAAAACGGACAATATCTTTAATGTAGAAACAAACAAATATGCTTTTAGAGTATTCTTTAAGCTGAGTAGCATCAACTATAGAAAAACTTGTATTTACAAACCAACTTTACTGCTAGCAGGACCCAACTAATGACCTACTTTGATAGAATGGTGGACGCCTGTTTATAAAACGTAGTATTAAATGTTTAATAGCTTTAAACTATCATGATTTTACCAAATTGTTGCTGTTTGTATTTACTTACTGGTGTTATATAATTTTGAAAATCTAAAAGTTATTAATAAAATCATCAGCAACTGTTTTCAAACAAGCTTTCATTTACTACTCATATAGGTGCTTCACTGTGCGTGAGCAGTTTATGCTAATTTATTTATACTAAAAGTATTTCAAGAGAGCCTAGAGACTGATTATCAAATTTTGAGAACCAGCAACCTTAAAATTAGAGGTAAGCTCTTTAACTAACTGTTTGTAAACACATTATTAGTTTTGTCTTTACTAATTATTATTATGAAAAATTTGTTTAGATTTTTTAATTTAATATTTAAAAGTTAAATCAGTTTACTTAAAATGTCGCCAACTAAAACCTCAGTTAGTAATAGAAGGAGTTGTTGTATATTGAATCGATATTATGATCCAAAACCTAACTAGATTACCCTCAAAAAACATTGATTTAAAAATCGTTTAACAATTTCACTATTTTGCTGGAAGCAGTTAAAAGTTTTAAAGTTCTGTGTAAAAGCACAAATAAAAAACTAACAAGTGTTAATTTGATGAATAATCCTTTCTAACAAATAAAGGAGGAAAATTTAAGTTTTATTTTGAAATAGTCTGTTGAATCTTATTCAACTCTAAAATTCAAATCTTACGGAGGTCAATGATTACATCGAATAATTTTACGCGGATTTGTTTCATTCTATACATTTGTATTAGTTTAGTGTTTGTGGTATTAATTTACTACAAAATTATTTCGTCAAAAAAAATTTTCTGAATTGATTTCTGCTAGCTACTTTTTACTTAAACGTTTTTATCTAAATTATCTAAAAATATTTTTATATTAAATTTATGATTTAATATAATTGAAGAGATGGGAAAATATCAGAATGATGCAACTTTGAGACAAGTGGTTAGAGAGTTTGAAGATCAAAGTAACAAGATGATAAAATTATATTTGAATCTTTATATCAAGAGATTTATATTTATAACAAGGGCACTAAAATAATTTAGCAACACATTTACCTATGCGGTAAAATACACTTTTGATATTCCGGTCTGGGAACTTTTTTTTTACACAATTTTTTTTTATCCGGATTTATCTGGTAAAATGATGTTAGTGAATTCATTGATGGCAGCAACTCGTTCAATAAATGATGATAAATACGTGATTGTATCAAATTACACGCAAACGCTCGATTTATGTGAAAAATTGTGCCGTATGAGGAGGTAGAGAACTTGATGATGATGAATTTCAATCAACATTTTGTTGTCAGATACGGATATGTAAGATTAGATAGATATGACTATTAAAAA
Organism: Pegea sp. RAD2-039; assembly: GCA_034620365.1. Taxonomy (NCBI): domain Eukaryota; kingdom Metazoa; phylum Chordata; class Thaliacea; order Salpida; family Salpidae; genus Pegea; species Pegea sp. RAD2-039. Next base: position 57,378 of record JAQGEQ010000189.1, read on the forward strand.
AAGATATAACATCGTAGAACGAATTGTTTAATTCTTGTTGAAAATTTCTCTTTTTTATTTGGAAGCTTTAAAAAATTATGCGCAGTTCTAGAGAAAGACCAAAATTGGCCGAAATATTTATTTTCTCAATTCTAAATGTTTTTTTAACAATTCTTTTAAAGAACAGTTTTTATATAATAGTTTCAAATGAAATCTTTTTTTATGCAGACATACAGGATATATTTTTATTTAAGTTCAAATTTATTTCTGACTTTGATGTTCTTCTTGATATTTTACTATTTTAGTTCTTTTCAATTCTATAGTTTAAATATCTTTTTTATTTGGATAGGCTTATTGATTTGAAATAATTAGATATTATAATTCATATTTATTATTTACAGTTTTTGTAAGTTGAATTTATAAAATGTTTTTTTAAATAAATTACCATTAAAAATTTATTTATTTTTTTTACTTAAAATTTCAAAAGTTTATTTTGAAATGACTTAAATTTCAATAATTATATGTTATTTTGAAATTATGTTTCATACTAAATGAAATTTTTTTAAAAATTATTACAAAATTACATTTAAAATTTCTTCTATAAGTTTTTCCAAGCGTTCCTTACAATATATTTTTTTAAAAGCTTTTAACTTTGAAATTGAAAGGATGTAATCACTTTATATTGACTAATATTAAGAAAATTAAGGTATTGTCAAAGAATTATTTGAAAAACTGACCGTATAGTTATGATAAAGTTTGCGTTGCGTAAATTTTTCATTAATTCCATTTTTAAATTATGTATGAATTGAAAGCTGCTTACTAAGTAAATGTTGAAATGTTTTGAATTATTATTTATTTTAAAAAGTAACTTTTTAAAAAACGTTTTTAAAAAAAAAAACCATTTTGTTGGGTATTGCTACACTAGTTGTTTGTTTGGTTGATGAACAAGTAGTAAAGCAGGAAGCTAAATCTAGTAAAATTTTACCGCATACGAAAATGTGTTGCTAGATTTTTCTAGTGCCTTTATTAAGATTATAAACATCTCTCAATTTAAAGATTCAAATATAATATATAATATAATATAGATTTTATCTTCAAGCTCTCTATTCACTTGTCTCAAAGTTGCACATTCTGATATTTTCCTATCTCTTCTATTTTATTAAGTAAGAAAATTGATTAAAAAATCTTATTTAGATTATTTAAATAAAAACTTTTATGTAAAAAGTCGCTAAAAGCAATCAATTCAGAAAATATTTTTATGACGAAATAATTTATTAGCAATTCTACACCACAAACACTAAACTAATAGAATTTTTTATAAAGAAACAAATCAGCGTAAAAGCGTCTTCATCACTTGGACGTGTTGTTATTTTTAGAGTTGAATACATTTCAACAGACTATTTCAATTATTAAATCAAAAGTAACTTTTTCTGTTTAAAATAAAACATTTATTAGTTTTTAATTTGTGTCTGTTGATATTTAGATGACTTATATAGAAACTTTAAAGAGAAACGTATCTAATTGAAAGAAATTCAGAAAATTTTCCTTTGACCAACTAATTTATTAGCAATTTTACACTACAAGCACTAAACTACTAGAAATTTATATAAAGTAAAACGTCAGCGACTTAAGCGATCAATAAATATATAAATTTTCTTAAATTTTGGAGTTGAACAAGTTTCAACTCACTAATTTAAGATTAAACCTAAATTATTTTTGTTTATTTGCTAGAAAGGATTGTTTGTTGAATAAACATTTGGATTTTAATTTGTACGTTTTTACACAAGATTTAACAATAAATAATATTTCCTTTAAATTTTAAAATCTTTAATAAAAATTAAAATTAGTTTGATTGACTTAACAACAAAATTAAAGTTAAATAAAAAAGTAAGATCTGTACAAATTTTTTCAAATGTTGGAAGTGAAAAAAAAAGTATTTTGTATTCTATAGAATAACAATTTAGATATTTCATAAAAACAAACGAAATTAAATTTAAGATCAAATTAATATTTACCAAAACTAGATTCACAAAATTATTGTTGGTTTCTCTGCAATCGGTTTCCTAAAAAATATAATTTTAAGCTTTTTAATTATTTTTTGTTTTACGTCAAAAATTTTGGAATATTGAATTTTGAAATCTTGAATAGTTAGAATTTACTTGTATTGTATTTTTATTTATTTTGATATTCATATAAATTAAACATGTAAATTAGATATAAAATAAAAGAGGTAGTTAAAGCTCATAAAAGTCATAAGAGGGATGTTAGATAGTTGGTTATCAATACTTAGTGACAATTTGTCTGTTTACTTTATTTCTTCTGGTTTTATGAAATATCTAAATAGTTATTATATAGAATAGAAAATAGTTTTTTTCACTTAAAATATTTAAAATACTTTTTAATTATCTAACTTTTTTATTTAACTTTAATTTTTGTTAAATCAATCAAACTAATTTTAATTTTTATTAAAAAATTTAAAATTTAAAGAAAATATTATTTTATCGTTAAACGTTGTGTAAACGTACCAATTAAAAACTACTGAATACTGATTTAGCAAATAATCCTATCTTTTAAATAAAGGAAGATAATTTAAGTTTAATTTTGAATTAGTTCGTTGAAACTTGTTCAACTCCAAAAATTAAAATAAACATCGCCAATAAAAATTTCAAAATCGATTGTACGCTGATTTGTTTCTTTATATAAATTTCTTGTAGTTTAGTGTTTGTGGTGTGAATTTGCTAATAAATTGTCGTCAAAAAATTTTTCTGTAATGACTTCTTTTAACTACTTTTTACATAAAAGTTTTTATTTAAATTATCTAAATCTATTTTTTTTTGCAAATTTATGATTTAATATAATTGAAGAGATGGGAAAATATCAGAATGATGCAATTTTGAGACAAGTGGTTAGAGAGTTTGAAGATCAAAATAACAAGAAGATACAATTAAATTTGAATCTTTAAATCAAGAGATGTTTATGGTATTAATAAACGCACTATAATAATTTAGCAACACATTTACGTATGCGGTAAAATACACTTCTGATATGTAGTTCAAACAACACAGCTTTTCATCTATTTTAAGATTGAAAATGTTCAATCTAAGATACAAGAGTAATAATGGTTTAGTAGTTCATCTTTATCCTCACAGATATTCAAACAAGATTTTATAACTTTTTATCTGAGATTTTTTCGCAATTATATTTCAATATAGAAATAATTAATTTATAAAAATTTGATTTTTTGCATCTTTTTTGACACTTTAAAGTAACTTTTTAGAAATGAGTTGAAATTTGCAACAATTTTAAATTATTTTTTTAGCATCGTTTCATAATTTTTTTTATTTTTAAGTTAAATTAGAACATTTTGTTGAATAAATTCTCAATAAAAATAGTAAACGCAAGTCCCAGGTGTTCTGGTAGGTAGGATTCTTGGCTCTCACGCACGCGGCCGGGGTTCGATTCCCGGTCTGGGAGCTTCTTTTTTTCACAATTTTTTTGTGTTGCTTCTCACAGTGCCTTTCTTAATAATAGGAATATATCTTGATTTAAAGATTCAAATTTAATTTTATCTTCTTGTTATTTTGATCTTCAAACTCTCTAACCGCTAGTCTCAAACTTGCATCATCTTCCTAATTTCTTATCTCTTATCCATTTATATTTAATCAAATATTTGCTAAAAAAAATAGTACTTAGATAATTTAAATAAAAACTTTTATGTAAAAAGTAACTAAAAGGAGTCAATTCAGAAAATATTTTTATAACGATATAATTTATCAGCAAATTTACACCACAAACACTAAACTAATATAAATCTATATAAAGGAAAATAACTGCGTAAAAGTACTCTGCTAATATTTCAAACATTTAATTTTTAGAGTTGAACAAGTTTCAACAAGCTATTTCAAAATTAAGCATAAATTAATTTCCTTTATTTAAAAGGAAGGATTATTTGCTGTATCAACATTTAATATTCTTTATTTTGTACATTTACACAACATTTAACAATAAAATAATATTTCCTTTAAATTTTTAATCTTTAGTAAAAATTAAAATTAGTTTGATTGATTTAACAACAAAATTAAAGTTAAATAAAAAAGTAAGATCTGTACAAATTCTTTTTAATGTTTCAAGTGAAAAAATACTATTTTGTATTCTATAGAATAACTATTTAGATATTTCATAAAAACAAACGAAATTAAGTTTAAGATCAAATTAATATTTACCAAATCTAGATCCACAAAATTATTGTTGGTTTCTCCGCAATCGGTTTTCTAAAAATATAATTTTAAGCTTTTTAATTATGTTTTCTTTATGTTAAAAATTTTGATACAAATAAATACAAAACAAATGAATGTCTGGTTTGAGAATTATATGATTCCATAAATATATATATATATATATTATTTTTAAATATTTAAAAAACAAACAAATTGCTAATAAAAGGATATCAAGATACTCTAGAGTAAAAACTTAAAGTCAAAAGTAGCTAACAAAAGTCAACTCAGAAAATTTTTATGACGAGATAATTTATTAGCAAATTCACACCACAATCAAAACTATCTGTAAATGAAGACTAATACATGATGTTAAATATAAATCAAAATATTGAATACCACACTATACAATAAAACTTGATACTAATATATGATGTTAAATATAAATTAAAGAAAATTAAAGCAATTAAAATTTCAACAATATTTTGATTTCTCTGAATGTCTTTTTATTAAATTAACAATATTGGCTTTTATACCTTGAAATAAGTCAAACAATATTCAGAATATAATTTTCTGCTGAAAGAGAAGATAATTATAAACTTTCTTATTCGAGTTTTTACTTTTGGATGCGTTAGAAAATGTAAATTAAAGTTTATTTTTTATACGATTTACTTATTTTAATAATATTTTAATTTGGAAGCCTTACTTTCGAGAAAATTTATAAAATATAAATAATAAAAATTATAAACAGTTACTCAGTTTTTAACTACCTTACAAATACTCAAACATTAATTTAATGTAATTGGCCTCAATATTAAATATTAATTATTATTAATATATCATTTATTTATTTATTTATTTATTAATATCATTATTAAATAACAGATTTATTTCTAATTTTTTACAAAATAAAAATTAATTTTAACTTTTAAATTTAATATTCAATCTGATTAAAAACTTAATTATAAAAAACTTTTTCAAAAGACATCTAAACCTCTTGTTTTGTTTTACTGAGTTCACATGTTTTGGTTTTACAACAATAACCTTTCTTCTTCTGGCGTACTTTGCACTTTTACATAATTTCTAAAATTAATCTTCAACATATTAAAAGATTTATTATAAACATTGTAGCTTCCTAGTAGTCGTTGTTACACTCGAAAAAACTTTCTTTACAACTAGCAGTCAGCCAAATGTCACCATAATTATACTCATTGAAATAAGTTTATTTATAATCTCTTTTTTATATTCTAAAATCATAAACAAATGAGAAAAAAACGGACAATATCTTTAATGTAGAAACAAACAAATATGCTTTTAGAGTATTCTTTAAGCTGAGTACCATCAACTATAGAAAAACTTGTCTTTACAAACCAACTTTGCTGCTAACAGCACGCAACTAATTACCTACTTTGATAGAATGGTGGACGCTTGTGTAGAAAAAGTAATCTTAGATGTTTAATAGCTAAAAGCTATCATAATTTTACCAAATTGTTGCTGTTTGTATTTACTCACTAGTTATTTTAATTTTGAAAATCTAAAAGTTATTAATAAAACTATCACCAACCGTTTTCAAACAAACTTTCATTTACTACTCATATAGGTGCTTCACTGTGCGTGACCGGTTTATGCTAATTTATTTATACTAAAAGTATTTCAAGAGAGCCTAGAGACTGATTATCAAATTTTGAGAACCAGCAACCTTAAAATTCGAGGTAAGCTCTTTAACCTACTGTTTGTAAACACATTATTAGTTTTGTCTTTACTAATTATTATTATGAAAAATTAATTTAAATTTTTTAATTTGATATTTAAAAGTTAAATCACTTTACGTAAAATGTCACCAACTAAAACCTCAGTTAGTAGTAGTAGAAGGAGCTGTTGTGTATTGAAACGATTTTAAGAAGCAAACCCTGACTAGATTAACATCAACAAAACATTGAATGAAAAATTGTTTTAAATTTCACTATTTTGCTGGAAGCAGATAGAAGTTAAGGTTCTATGTAAAGGCACAAATAAAAAAAACGACCAAGTGTTGAATTGATGACTAATCCTTTCCAACAAATAAAGGAAAATATGTTAAGTTTAATCTAGAAATAGTGTGTTGAATCTTATTCAACTCTAAAAATTAAACTTTAGAGAAGTAATGAAGATACTTTTACGCTGATTTATTTCAGTATATAAATTTCGATTAGTTTAGTGTTTGTGGTGTAAATTTGCTAATAAATTATTTCGTCAAAATATTTTCTCAATTGACTCCTGTTAGCTACTTTTGACTTTAAAATTTTATTTAAGTTATCTAAATATATTTTTTTTTAGCGAATTTATGATTTAATATAATTGAAGAGATGGGAAGATATCAGAATGATGCAACTTTGAGACAAGTGGTTAGAGAGATTGAAGATCAAGATAACAAGAAGATAAATTATATTTGAATCTTTAAATCAAGAGATATTTATAGTATTAAGAATGGCACTATCAAAATCTAGCAACATATTTACGTATGCGATAAGATTTTACTAGATTTAGCCTCCTGCTTTACCACTTGTTCGTCAACCAAACAAACAACTAGTGTAGCAACACCCAACAAAATGTTTTTTTTAAAGTTGCTTTTTAAAATAAATAATAATTCAAAACATTTCAACATTTACTTAGTAAGCAACTTTCAATTCATAAATAATTAAAAAATGGAATTAATGAAAAACTACGCAACGTAAACTTTCTCATAACTATAAGGTAAGTTTTTCAAATAATTCTTTGACAATACCTTAAATTTTATTAATATTAGTCAATATAAAGTGATTACATCCTTTCAATTTCAAAGTTAAAAGCTTTTAAAAGAAGATATTGTAAGGTACGATTGGAAAAACTTATAGAAGAAATTTGAAATATAATTTTGTAATAATTTTCAAAAAAATTTTATTTAGTATGAAACATAATTTCAAAATTACTAATAATTATTGAAATTTAAGTCATTTCAAAATAAACTTTTGAAATTTTAAGTAAAAAAAATAAATCAATTTTTAATGATACTTTATTTAAAAAAACATTTTATAAATTCAACTTACAAAAACTGTAAATAATAAATATAAATTATAATATCTAAAAATTTTAAATCAAAAATTTATTAAAATAGAAAAGATATTTATACTATAGAATTGAAAAGAACTAAAAAAAGTAAAATATCAAGAAGAACATAAAAGTTAAAAAAAATTTGACTTTAAATAAAAATATATTCTGTTTGTTTGCATAAAAAAGATTTCATTTGAAACTATTATATAATAACTGTTCTTTTAAAGAATTGTTAAAAAAACATTTAGAATTGAGAAAATAATTATTTCGGCCAATTTTGGTCTTTCTCTAGAACTGCGCAGAATCTTTTTAAAGCTTCCAAATAAAAAACAGAAATTTTCAAAAAGAATTATACAAATCGTTCCAGGATTTTAGATCTTTTTTTAACAGTCATACTTCCATCTAATCTTACATGTCCGTATATGACAACAAAATGTTGATTGAAATTCATCATCATCAAGTTCTCTACCTTCTCATACGGCACAATTTTTCACATAAATCGAGCGTTTGCGTGTAATTTAATACAATCACGTATTTATCATCATTTATTGAACGAGTTGCTGCCATCAATAAATCCACTAACATCATTTTACCAGATAAATCGGGCTGAAAAAAATTGTTAAAACAAAGTTCCCTGACCGGGAATATCAAAAGTGTATTTCACCGCATACGTAAATGTGCTGCTAAATTATTTTAGTGCCTTTCTTATAAATATAAATCTCTTGATTTAAAATTTCAAATATAATTTTATCATCGTGTTATTTTGATCTTCAAACTCTCTAACCACTTGTCTCAAAGTTGCATCATTCTGATATTTTCCCATCTCTTCAATTATATTAAATCATAAATTTATAATAAAAATATTTTGAGATAATTTAAATAAAAACGTTTAAGTAAACAGTAGCTAGCAAAAATGAATTCAGAAAATTTTCTGTGACGAAATAATTTATTAGCAAATTTACACCACAAACACTAAACTAATAGAAATTTATATAAAGGAACAAATCAGCGTAAAATTGTATTTCATCTATAATATAAGTAGCTTATTTTTAGAGTTGAACAAGTTTCAACAGACTATTTCAATATTTATTCAAATTTTTCATCTTTACTTCGATAGCACAGATTATTTGCTGATTCACAATGTAGTAGTTTTCAATTTGTACCTTTACACAGAACTTTAAAACTTTTAACTGTTTCTAGTAATTGATTGAAATGTTTTAAACATTTTTTTAATTAATATTTTGTTGATAATAATCTAGTCAGAGTTTGGTTCATAATGTCGACTCCAAATACAAAAGCTCAGTAATAACAATTCAAAAATATTATCAATATTATTGTTAATATTGATAAATCCATTACAATCTTCATTAAACTAAAATGTTTAAAGTTTAACAAGAATCAGTCAAAGAAAACCAAAATTTTGAACTTAAAACCATTAAATCTGCTTGAAAAGGTTTTGAATAAAGTTATAAAAAAAATTGGAATATTTTTAGTATTAAGAAACAGAATAAAATAAGCAATAAAATTATAAATTGATGAAATAGATTGTCTTAATAATATAAAGTTATCTACTTCGTATAAAATATATGTAATTATTAAACCTATAAATCTTTGTAAAAGTCACTTAAAAATATCTTAAATTGAATAAAATCAGAGACTTCAAGAAAATAATTTCTACTTTTCCATTTAATTTCCTAGAAAGAAAAAGTTTCAATTAAAAATAAAGATATTTGGAATAAATAACAAATTTGAGATGATCTCTCGTGGCCAGTTAGCTCAGTTGGTTAGAGCGTCGTGCTAATAACGCGAGTGTCGCGGATTCGATCACCGTACTGGCCATGTTCTGTGTCCTCGTTAGTATAGTGGTGAGTATCCCCGCCTGTCACGCGGGAGACCGGGGTTTGATTCCCAGACGGGGAGTTTATTTTGTCAACTTAAAATTTCATCATTTATCAAATTAGTATGAAAATAAAAACATTTTTTGTAGCAATTTTTGGGATGGGCACTTACGTGGTGGCCTTCAAAAAATGACTCTAACTTTCAGCATTTTGTGGTTGGTAAATTAACAGCTTACCAAGTTAATCATAAAACAATGTTGCCAACTTTCACTTTATAATGTTATCCGCAACATATACATCCCATCCTAAGCAAATCTTTATTGCCATGAAATATTTTCCCATCTTTTATCTTTTTTGATTATTAGTAAATGTTGGTTACGTGCTCTTTACTTCTTTCAATTATATTTTAATTAGCTATGGCCTATTTTTCTACAAACTTATTTCAGTAGAAGCAAAATATTTATCAATATTAACTAAGTTGTGTTTACTTAGTATCTGTATTATGTTTTTATTAATAGTAAAGATAATTTTTAGAATATTTTATTTGATTTTTAGTTATTTTTTTGATGTATTTGTGTATTATTTTAACTCTTTTCAAAAAATCAATTATATTTTACTTCAAATACTTATTTATTGTATTTCCTTCTTATAATTTGTTAATAACTCTTGTTGTTTTAGTGGGTTTTATTTATAAACATTTTACTTTTATGGGAAACCTACAATTTGCAAAACCTACAAATTTAATTCGTATAACTGCTTTATAGATATAGAAATTTTGTTGATGATTTGTTAAACCTTTTTATCAATAAGATTAAAGTCAAAGCACGTACCATCTTTGTATGACATGAGCAAATGACGAATTTAATTTTAATTCAGGATTACACACTTCCGTAAGATATTTGTATCTTAATAACAATGTAATTCAAGATATAGGTAGTTCAACAATGTGGTTCCTTCCCAGTTTCTTCAGTTCAATAAATCTTGAACAAGTTAATATTTCTAATAATAAACTGAAGCATCTCTCTAATGAAATCAATTGTTTGAGCACCGAAGAATAACTACCTATTCTAATTAACTAATATATTTGCCACCCGGCATATTGAATTTATTGATTCTGAAATTGTGTAGTTTTTTAAAAATCCCTTATACGAGTTTGGCAACCAGCCAATCCATGTCCAATTTTATCATGATGACATCTTTGTATGACATGCGCCATAACGTAGCTTACAGGAACAGTTTGTTGTCTGCTAAGATACTTTTAGTCTTGAAATTATTTAGTTGTGTTGATGAAAAAGAGATTCGTTCGTGTGGTGACAAGATTTTTACAGAATCACGAAAAGCAATCGTGCAAGTAACTAGACGAGGATCATGAAAACAGCCAGAATCAGGTTTTATGCGAGAAACCTTTCCTGTTAAAGCTGTATCCTGCTGTAAGCGATGTTTTCTGAAGCAATTGCAAGAAATAACAAAAAATGATTATCTTCAAGTCTAATAATTCATTACAAGAAAGTTTCTATTTGCAAATTGAGAAAATCGATTGTATTTTTCTACGTATATTTTCTTGTCTTACGTTAATTATACTTTTTTTTGAAAGAAATCTCAATTTCTTTGGTGGATTATTTGATTCTAAAATCTATTCTCTTCTAAAACAACCAAAAATTAATTTTTTACAAACTGCTGAGTTTCTTTTTTGTGTTGAAAATTAATTATTTTCTAGTGAATTAAGGATAGACAGATTTAGACAACTTAAACAGATTTGCTTGAACAAATTATTGACAACATTATCTAATACACTATCATTAGTTTCAAATAGTTTACATAAACTACAATTCATTTTCAGATCAATAGCCTCAATACTGTATAGACGAATTTTTTTATATATTATTTATAGAATTTTATTACTTTCATTGCTATCTCTTTTTGTATTAGTTATTTCAAAAACCCCATAAACAAATTCCTGTGTGTATCAAAAAAATCATTTTAACTTTTGTTATGTTTCATACAGCTGTCTTTTGAAAGATGAATTATGAGTCATAAGAGGGATGTTAGATAGTTGGTTATCAATACTTAGTGACAATTTGTCTGTTTAATTTATTTCTTCTGGTTTTATGAAATATATAAAGAGTTATTATATAAATAGAAAATAGTTTTTTTTTCACTTAAAATATTTAAAATACTTTTTAATGATCTAACTTTTTCTGTTTAACTTTAATTTTTGTTAAAAAATTTAAAGAAAATATTATTTTATTGTTAAATGTTGTGTAAACGTACCAATTAAACAATGCTGTTTATTGATTCAGCAAAAAATCCTTTCTACCAAATAAAGGAAGATAATTTAAGTTTAATCTTGAATTAGTTTGTTGAAACTTGTTCAACTCCAAAAATTGAAAACATATATGAACATATAAAGTATTTCTTAAACGCTGATTTTTCACTTTATATAAATTTCGATTAGTTTAGTGTTTGTGGTGTAGATTTGCTAAAAAATTATTTCGTAAAATATTTTTGAATTTACTCCTGTTAGCTACTTTTGACTTTAAAATTTTATTTAAATTATCTAAATATATTTTTTCAGCAAATTTATGATTTAATATAATTGAAGAGATGGGAAAATATCAGAATGATGCAACTTTGAGACAAGTGGTTAGAGAGTTTGAAGATCAAAATAACAAGAAGATAAAATTATATTTGAATCTTTAAACCAAGAGATATTTATAGTATTAAGAACGGCACTATAAAAATCTAGCAACATATTTACTTATGCGGTAAAATTCTACTAGATTTAGCCTCCTACTTTACTACTTGTTCGTCAAACAAACAAACAACTAGTGTAGCAACACCTAACAAAATGGCTTTTTCAAAAGTTACTTATTAAAATAAATAATAATTCAAAAAATTTCAACATTTACTTAGTAAGCAGCTTTCAATTCATACATAATTTAAAAATGGAATTAATGAAAAATTACGCAACAAAACCTTTCTCATAACTATACGGTAAGTTTTTTATATAATTCTTTGACAATACCTTAAATATTTTTAATATTAGTCAATATAAAGTGATAACATCTTTTCGATTTCAATGTTAAAAGCTTTTAAAAGAAGATATTGTAAGGAACAATTGGAAAAACTTATAGAAGAAATTTTAAATAGAATTTCTTAATAACTTTCAAAGAAATTTTATTTAGTTTGAAACATAATTTCAAAATTACTAATAATTATTGAAATTGAAGTCATTTCAACATAAACTTTTGACATTTTAAGAAAAAAAAAATTTCAATGACACTTTGTTTAAAAAACTTTTTATAAATTCAACTTACAAAATCTGTAAATAATAAATATAAATTATAATATCTAAATACTTCAAATCAAAAAACCTATTTAAAGAAAAAAGATATTTAAACTATAGAATTGAAAAGAACTGAAAAAATGAAATATCAAGAAGAACATAAAAGTTAAAAAAAATTTGAACTTAAATAAAATTATATCCTGTTTGTCTGCATAAAAAAAGATTTTATTTGAAACAATTATATACAAACTGTTCTTTAAAAGAATTGTTAAAAAAAAACATTTAGAATTGAGAAAATAAATATTTCGGCCAATTTTGGTCTTTCTCTAGAACTGCGAAGAATCTTTTTAAAGCCAAAAAAGTTCCCAAACCGAGAATATCAAAAGTGTATTTCACCGCATAGGTAAATATGTTGCTAAATTATTTTAGTGCTCTTCTTATAAATATAAATCTCTTGATTTAAAGATTCAAATAAAACTTTGTCATCTTGTTATCTTGATCTTCAAACTCTCTAACCGCTTGTCTCAAAATTGCATCATTCTGATATTTTCCCATCTCTTCAATTATATTAAATCATAAATTTATTATAAAAACATTTTTAGATAATTTAGATAAAAACTTTTAAGTAAATAGTAGCTATCAGAAATCAATTCAGATAATTTTTTTTGACAAAATAATTTTTTAGCAAATTTACACCACAAACACTAAACTTTTAAAACTTATATACACCAACAAATCATCGTAAAATTTTTCAAGAAAATCATTATGAAAAATTTTTAATTTTTGGAGTTGAATAAGTTTCAACGAGCTAATTCAAAATTAGACATAAAATAATTTCCTTTGTTTAAAAGAAAGGATTATTTGCTGTATCAACATTTAATAGTCTTTATATTGTACATTTACACAACATTTAAAAATAAAATAATGTTTCCTTTAAATTTTTAATCTTTAGTAAAAGTTAGAATTAGTTTTATTGATTTAACAGCAAAATTAAAGTTAAATAAAAAGGTAAGATCTGTACAAATTTTTTTTAATGTTTCAAGTGAAAAAATACTATTTTGTATTCTATAGAATAACAATTTAGATTTTTCATAAAAACAAACGAAATTAAGTTTAAGATCAAATTAATATTTACCAAAACTAGATTCACAAAATTGTTGTTGGTTTCTCCGCTATCGGTTTTCTGAAAATATAATTTTAAGCTTTTTAATTATGTTTTCTTTTATGTCAAAAATTTTGATACAAATAAAAGTTTGTTTTATTAAGTTAAGTAAATATCGAAGTTAAATTCAAAAGTTTTAAATCTGAAAAACTTATTTTAAATAATTTAGATGAATATAATGTTTTATCTTCTTGTGTATAAATATGACAATTTAGTAAGTTCTTGAAAAGATATTAAATGGTTTACTCTTTGTCTGAAAGCAATCAAACCAGTTTCAATCCAATCATCTTCTATATCCCGCAAAATTGTATTAAATAATTTCATCAGTAACTGGTATTTAGATCTTTAATAACTATATTTATACCACTCTTAACATTTAAATTTAATATGAATTTGTTTTTAGATAGAAGAAGAAATAGAAATAATCATTTTTCACTTACTGTATCAGGTTCTGAAAATATCGAAGTGACTTCACTTTTCATTTCATTATTGTCAATCTAAAATCATAAATAAATATATTGAATAAACTGTAAGAAGTACAAATTATATCTAAAAACAAAAGAACTAAGGTTTAGTATCGAATTAACAATTACCAAAACTGGGTTCACCAAATTATTGATAATTACGAGGTAAAAACTGATATAAAACCATATTACAAAAACATAATAAACAAAATAAATCTTTGATGAAAAACTAAATTTTTAAAATGATGAAATAAAAACTCAATACTATCATCTTACTTCATAAAACTTTTGTTAAAAAAATTACTTAAATTAATTACTGAAACAATTTTTACTTTTTTTTAAATGTAATTTAAGTTCATATCTCAATATTCAAAACATTTCAACATTTACTTAGTAAGCAGCTTTCAATTAATACATAATTTAAAAATGGAATTAATGAAAAATTACGCAATGCAAACTTTCTCATAACTATACAGTAAGTTTTTCAAATAATTCTGTGACAATACCTTAAATTTTATTAATATTAGTCAATATAAAGTGATTACATCTTTTAAAATTCAAAGTTAAAAGCTTTTAAAAAAGATATTGTAAAGTACGATTGGAAAAACTTATAGAAGAAATTTTAAATAGAATTTTGTAATATTATTCAAAGAAATATTATTTAGTACTAAACATAATTTCAAAATTACAAATAATTATTGAAATTTAAGTCATTTCAAAGTTAACTTTTGACATTTTGAGACAAAAAAATCAACAAATTTTTAATGGTACTTTATTTAAAAAACATTTTATAAATTCAACTTACAAAAACTGTAAATAATAGATATAAATAATAATATCTTAATATTTTAAATCAAAAACCTATTAAAATAAAAAAGATATTTAAACAATAGAATTGAAAAGAACTGAAAAAGTAAAATATCAAGAAGAACATCAAAGTTTAAAAAAAATTGACTTTAAATAAAAATATATCCTGTTTGTCTGCATAAAAAAACATTTCATTTGAAACAATTATATAAAAACTGTTCTTTAAAAGAATTGTTAAAAAAACATTTAGAATTGAGAAAATACATATTTCGGCCAATTTTGGTCTTTCTCTAGAACTGCGCATAATTTTTTAAAGCTTCCAAATAAAAAAGAGAAATTTTCAACAAGAATTATACAAATCGTTCTAGGATTTTAGATCTTTTTTTAATAGTCATACTTCCATCTAATCTTACATATCCGTATCTGACAACAAAATGTTGATTGAAATTCATCATCATCAAGTTCTCTACCTCCTCATACGGCACAATTTTTCACATAAATCGAGCGTTTTCGTGTAATTTGATACAATCACGTATTTATCATCATTTATTGAACGAGTTGCTGCCATCAATAAATCCACTAACATCATTTTGCCAGATAAATCCGGCTGAAACAAAAATGTGTAAAAAAAAAGTTTCCAGACCAGAAATATCAAAAGTTTATTTTACCGCATGAGTGAATGTGTTGCTAAATTTTCTTAGTGCCTTCTTATAAATATATTATTTATATATTTAAATTTATATAAACAAATTATTATTTTTCTGATATTTATATAAAAACGTTAAAGTAAAAAGTAGCTAGCAGAAATCAATTCAGATAATTTTTTTGACAAAATAATTTTCTAGCAAATTTACACCACAAACACTAAACTAGTAAAATTTATATATATCAACAAATCATCGTCAAATTGTTCTACACTTGTATTATACAGTTCATAATTTTTGGAGTTGAACAAGTTTCAACGAGCTAATTCAAAATTAAACATAAAATAATTTCCATTGTTTAAATAAAGGATTTTTTGCTGAATCAACATTTAGTAGTCTTTATTTTGTACATTTACACAATTTTAAAGAAAAAAATAATGTTTCCTACAAATTTTTAAATCTTTAGTAAAAGTTAGAATTAGTTTGATTAACTTAACAGCAAAATTAAAGTTGAATAAAAAAGTTACATCTGTAAAAATTATTTCAAATATTTTATATGGGAAGAATAATATTTAGAATTATATAAAATAACAATTTAGATATTTCATAAAAACAAAAGAATTTAAGTTTAGGATCAACATGTTATTTACTAAAACTAGATTCACAAAATTATTGTTGGTTTCTCCGCAATCGGTTTCCTAAAAAGATAATTTTAAGTTTTTAAATTATGTTTTCTCTTATGTTGAAACTTTTGATACAAATAAAAGTTTGGTTTAATTATTTAAGTAAAAATCGAAGTTAAATAAAACGTTTTAAATCTGAAAAACTTATTTCAAATCATTTAAATAAATAAACTATTTTATCTTCTTGTGTATATATATGACAATTTAGTAAGGTCTTAAAAATCAATTAAAATGGTTTACTCTTTGTCTCAAAGCAATCAAACCAGTTTCAATCCAATCATCTTCTAAATCCTGCAAAATTTTATTAAATAATAACATCAGAAACTGGTATTTAGATCTTAAATAACTATAATTATACCACTGGAAACAATTAAAATCAGAACAAACTTTTTAGATAGAAGAAAAAATAGAAATATAATTTTTCACTTACTGTATCAGGTTCTGAAAATATCAAAGTGTCTTCAGCTTTTTATTGGCTCTTATCTTTATTTACACCACAGGTATGATTCAGACTATTAACAGTTAAGGGGTTAAAACTATTATGAGGTTCATTCACTTATTTCTAAATAGTTTTTTATAAAAACAACTTTTATATTACTTAATTTTTATACTTTATAAACAAGTTTACTTAATTATCAACCAATCTTTTATTTAGTAGCTTTTTTATACAACTTCAATTTGTTGTTAAATTAGTCAAACTAATTACCATTTTTATTAAAAGTTTAAATAAAGAAGAAAATATTACGTAATAATTTAATGTTTGTAATTCTGCTGCTTTTAATATAGCGTTTGCACAAAATAATAATTATTATTTTATCTTTTTCAAAAACAAAGCGTAGATGTAATAAAAATGTTGAATAAAAATATTCAAAATGTTTAAAGCAAACCAGTTAAGTAGTAAACTGTTCGGTGCAGGCCAACGTAGTTAACACATTCAAGAAAGATGCCATCAAAAAACTATCTGTAAATGAAGACTAATACATGATGTTAAATATAAATTAAACAAAATTAAAGCAATTAAAATTTCAACAATATTTTGATTTCTCTGAATTTGTTTTTATTAAATTAACAATATTTGCTTTTCTAACATGAAGTAAGTCAAATAATAAACTGAATACAACTTTTTGCTGAAAGAGAAAATAATTAGAAAACTTTCTGATTCAAGTTTTTACTTGTGGATGCGTAAGAAAATGTAAATTAAAAGTTTATCTTTTATATGATTTACTTTTCTTAATAAGATTTTAATTTAGAAGCTATATTTTTGTGTAATATCATTTTAGCAATAAAAAAACAAATTATAACATTTTATAAATTTTCTGCTGTTATCATTTAACTTTAATTGAAAATAATTTTTTTTATATATATAAATGCAAAGGAAGGTAATATCTCGCTAACACACATTCTAACGAGTTTCTTATGTTTTTTCTCAGGAGTTTATAAGTATGTCTCCATCCGGGGTCAAACTCGGTACTTCAGCAAATAATCTTTGCTATCGAATTAAAGAAGAAATCTAGGATAACTATTGAAATAGTCTGTTGAAACTTATTCCTATAATCTTATTTCTAAAATTAAATGTTTGAAATAATAGTATGGTACTTTAAAGCAGATATTTTCTATTTTATAAATTTCGATTAGTTTAGTATTTGTCGTGTAAATTTGCTAATAAATTATTTCGTAAAAAAAAAATTTTCTGAATTGATTGCTGTTAGCTACTTTTGACTTAAAAGTTTTTATTTAAATTATCTAAAAATATTTTTTTAGTAAATAGATGATTTAATATAATTGAAAAGATGGGAATATATCAAAATGATGCGTCTTTGAGACAAGTGGTTAGAGAGTTTGAAGATCAAAATAACAAGATGATAAAATTATTTTTGAATCGTTAAATCAAGAGATATTTTTAGTATTAAGAAGTGCATTATAATAATTTAGCAACACATTTACGTATGCGGTAAGATACACATTTGATGTGCAGTTCAAATAACACAGCTTTTCATCTATTCTTAGATTGAAAATGTTCAATCTAAAAGACAAGATTGATGTTAATAGGTTAAATTTGCTTTTAAATCTTCATCTTTATTATTTAATATGATGTCATGACTTCGACTTGACAACTTTTGATCATATTATAATGGTCATATAAAGTTATAAATATTTACTAAGTATTTAACTAACTTACATACTCTCAAACGGAAATTTTTTTTCTGATAATTTAATTCATTAGCAAATATACACCACAAACACTAAACTACTAGATATATATATAACGGAAAAACTCAGCGTTTGAATATCCACAAAAACAAATAATTTGTTAATTTTTGGAGTTGAACAAGTTTCAACAGACCATATCAAAATTAAACCTAAATTATCTTCCTTAATCAGATTGGAAGGATTATTCGCTAAATCAACATTTAGTACTTTTAAATTTGTACTTTTTCACAGCATTTAAACTTTAACAATAAATCAATATATTCTATTATATCAAAACTTCTAATAAAATTGAAAATTAGTTTGATTAATTTAACAAAAAATTGAAGATAAATAAAAAAGTTTTATCAGCACAACTTATTTCAAATGTTTTAATTGAAATAAAAGTATTTTGTTTATTTTTTGTATAACAATGTTGATATTTCATAAAAACAAAATAAATCAGGCCTAAATAGGCGGACAGGTAAGTTTAGTTATTTAATTTTTATCTTTTAAACATAAAACTGATTGAAATTGATGTTAATATATTAATATTTATATTAAAATTTGATGCTTCTCAATTTAAGTAGTAAATTATTTAATGCAGGCCAACGTAGTTAAAACAATCAAGAAAGATTCCATCAAAAAACTATCTATAAATGAAGACTAATACATGTTGTTAAATATAAATTAAAATATTTAATACCACACCATACAATATACCTTGATACTGATACATGATGTTAAATTTAAATTAAAGAAAATTAAAGCAATTAATTTCTATTCAACAACATTTTGATTTCTCTTAATTTCTTTTTATTAAATTAATAATATTGGCTTTTCTAACATGAAATAAGTAAAATAATAAACTGAAATATATTGTTTTGCTGAAAGAGAAGATAATTATAAACTTTCTGATTCGAGTTCTTACTTTTGGATGCGTACGAAAATGTAAATTAAAAGTTTATCTTTTATATGATTTACTTATGTTGAAATTATATTAATTTGGAAGCCTTATATTTGTGAAAATTCATAAAATATAAATAAAAAAAATTATAAACAGTTACTCAGTTTTTAACTACCATACAAATACTCAAACATTAATTAAATGTAATTGGTCTCAATAATATATAAAAAATCAACAATTATTTTCATTGAAAAATTGAAGTGTCTAAAAAGATATATCATCTAGTTTAAAATTGTTAGAAATTTCAGTAATCGACTTGAATACTACTATTAAGTCTTCAAATTGAACATGGAACTACTAAATAAGCATATTAGTAAATAGTCAAATTATATTTATATTAATAATATATATTAAATTAAATTAACATTTATATAACATAATATTTTATTATAAATCTAATGTTTAAAAAAAGTGAGAATTGTTTCAGTAATTAATATAAGTAATTTTTCAAATAAATGTTTTATGAAGTAAGATGATAGTATTGAGTTTTAATTTCGTCATTTTAATAATTTACTTTTTCAACAAAGTTATTATTTTCCTTATTATGTTTTTTAATTTATTTTTATATCAGTTTTTAGCTCGTAGGTTTCTACTGTATACAGATAAAAAACAACTTATTAAAGCAAAAATAATTGGGTAACTGACTTAATGAAATCAATTCTAATTCACTTTTGGTAAGAAATTATAACATCAAAGCCACTAATAGTTATAGAAAACAAGGTTTATAACTCTATTTATCATGAAGTCATGCTTAGTATTCTATCTATTTCTTGTTTGATATTTTAATCAAAACATAAAAATTACTTTTAAACGAAGTTAATAATCCAACAGATTTATTTCTAATTTTTTACAAAAAAAAATAAATTTCAACTTTTAAATTTATTATTCAATCTAATTAAAAATGTTGACGATTTAACCAACTGCTGATACATTATCTTCTGTACACGGACTTCCAGTTTCTTTATTGATAACTTGGCTAGTACTTTCTTCTAAATTGTAATCAACAAAACAATCAGAAAATGAGATGAAATAGGTCGGAATTCTGTTTATAATTAATATATATTTTCATCCACCAATCATATAAGTTAGTATGGAGCAAACAATAGATCAATTACAACTTATTTTACTTTGTACAGCAGTTCATATGTTTTATTTCTTCAACAAACTCAACAATCGTGGAAGGTTATAATGAAGATACAAAACGACATCTAAACCTCTTGTTTTGTTTTACTGAGTCCACATGTTTTGGTTTTACAACAATAACCTTTCTTTTTCTGCCGTACTTTACACTTTTACATAATTTCTAGAATTAATCATCAACATATTAATAGACTTAACGTAAAAGTTGTAGCTTACTAGTAGTTGTTGTTCGAAAAATACTTTCTTTACAACTAGCAGTCAGCCAAATGTCACCAGAATTAAACTCATTGAAATAAGTTTATTTATAATCTCTTTTTTATATTCTAAAATCATAAATAAAGTATTCTTTAAGCTGAGTAGCATCAACTATAGAAAAACTTATATTTACAAACCAACTTTGCTGCTAGCAGGACGCAACTAATGACCTACTTTGATAGAATGGTGGACGCCTGTTTATAAAACGTAGTATTAAATGTTTAATAGCTTTAAACTATCATGATTTTACCAAATTGTTGCTGTTTGTATTTACTTACTGGTGTTATATAATTTTGAAAATCTAAAAGTTATTAATAAAATCATCAGCAACCGTTTTCAAACAAGCTTTCATTTACTACTCATATAGGTGCTTCACTGTGCGTGAGCAGTTTATGCTAATTTATTTATACTAAAAGTATTTCAAGAGAGCCTAGAGACTGATTATCAAATTTTGAGAACCAGCAACCTTAAAATTAGAGGTAAGCTCTTTAACTAACTGTTTGTAAACACATTATTAGTTTTGTCTTTACTAATAATTATTATGAAAAATTTGTTTAGATTTTTTAATTTAATATTTAAAAGTTAAATCACTTTACTTAAAATGTCGCCAACTAAAACCTCAGTTAGTAGTAGTAGAAGGAGCTGTTGTATATTGAATCGATATTATGATCCAAAACCTAACTAGATTACCCTCAACAAAACATTGATTTAAAAATCGTTTAACAATTTCACTATTTTGCTGGAAGCAGTTAAAAGTTTTAAAGTTCTGTGTAAAAGCACAAATACAAAATTAACAAGTGTTGATTTTATAAAAAATCCTTTCTAACAAATAAAGGAGGATAATTTAAGTTTAATTTTGAGATAGTCTGTTGAATCTTATTCAACTCTAAAATTCAAATCTTATAGAAGTCAATGATTACATCGAATAATTTTACGCGGATTTGTTTCATTATATACATTTGTATTAGTTTAGTGTTTGTGGTATTAATTTGCTACAAAATTATTTCGTCAAAAAAAATTTTCTGAATTGATTTCTGCTAGCTACTTTTTACTTAAACGTTTTCATCTAAATTATCTAAAAATATTTTTATATTAAATTTATGATTTAATATAATTGAAAAGATGGGAAAATATCAGAATGATGCAACTTTGAGACAAGTGGTTAGAGAGTTTGAAGATCAAAGTAACAAGATGATAAAATTATATTTGAATCTTTAAATCAAGAGATTTATATTTATAAGAAGAGCACTAAAATAATTTAGCAACACATTCACGTATGCGGTAAAATAAACTTTTGATATTCCCGGTCTGGAAACTTTTTTTTTACACATTTTTGTTTCAGTCGGATTTATCTGGTAAAATGATGTTAGTGAATTTATTGATGGCAGGAACTTGTTCAATAAATGATGATAAATACGTGATTGTATCAAATTACACGCAAACGCTCGATTTCTGTGAAAAATTGTGCCGTATGAGGAGGTAGAGAACTTGATGATGATGAATTTCAATCAACATTTTGTTGTCAGATACGGATATGTAAGATTAGATGGAAGTATGACTATCAAAAAAAGATCTAACATCGTAGAACGAATTGTTTAATTCTTGTTGAAAATTTCTCTTTTTTATTTGGAAGCTTTAAAAAATTATGCGCAGTTCTAGAGAAAGACCAAAATTGGCCGAAATATTTATTTTCTCAATTCTAAATGTTTTTTCAACAATTCTTTTAAAGAACAGTTTTTATATAATAGTTTCAAATGAAATCTTTTTTTATGCAGACATACAGGATATATTTTTATTTAAAGTCCAATTTATTTTTGACTTTGATGTTCTTCTTGATATTTTACTATTTTAGTTCTTTTCAATTCTATAGTTTAAATACATTTTTTATTTTGATAGGTTTTTGATTTGAATTAATTAGATATTATAATTCATATTTATTATTTACATATCCCTTAAGTTGAATTTAAAAAATGTTTTTTTAAATAAAGTACTATTAAAAATTTATTTATTTTGTTTGTTTGAAATGTCAAAAGTTTATGTTGAAATGACTTAAATTTCAATAATTATTTGTAATTTTGAAGTTATGTTTAATACTAAATAAAATTTCTTTGAAAATTATTACAAAATTCTATTTAAAATTTCTTCTATAAGTTTTTCCAATCGTTCCTTACAATATCTTTTTTTAAAAGCTTTTAACTTTGAAATTGAAAGGGTGTAATCACCTTATATTGACTAATATTAAAAAAGTAACAATAAAAGTAAAGTAACTTTTTAAAAAGGCCATTATGTTGGGTATTGCTACGCTAGTTGTTTGTTTGGTTGACAAACAAGTAGTAAAGCAGGAAGCTAAATCTAGTAAAATTTTACCGCATACGTAAATGTGTTGCTAGATTTGTTTAGTGCCTTTATTAAGATTATAAACATCTCTCAATTTAAAGATTCAAATATAATATATAATATAATATAAATTTTATATTCAAGCTCACTATTCATTTGTCTCAAAGTTACACATTCTGATATTTTCCTATCTCTTCTATTTTATTAAGTAAGAAAATTGATTAAAAAATCTTATTTAGATTATTTAAATAAAAACTTTAAAGTCATAAGTAGCTAACAGGAGTCAATTCAGAAAATATTTTTATGACGAAATAATTTATTAGCAATTCTACACCACAAACACTAAACTAATGGAATTTTGTATAAAGAAACAAATCAGCGTAAAAGCGTCTTCATCATTGCATAAGTTGTTATTTTTAGAGTTGAATACGATTCAACAGACTATTTCAATTATTAAATCAAAAGTATCTTTTTCTGTTTAAAATAAAACATTTATTAGTTTTTAATTTGTGTCTTTTGATATTTAGATGACTTAAATAGAAACTTTAAAGAGAAACGTATCTAATTGAAAGAAATTCAGAAAATTTTCCTTTGACCAACTAATTTATTAGCAATTTTACACTACAAGCACTAAACTACTAGAAATTTATATAAAGTAAAACGTCAGCGACTTAAGCGATTAATAAATATATAAATTTTCTTAATTTTTGGAGTTGAACAAGTTTCAACTCACTAATTCAAGATTAAACCTAAATTATTTTTGTTTATTTGCTAGAAAGGATTATTTGTTGAATCAACATTTGGATTTCAATTTGTACGTTTTTACACAACATTTAACAATAAAATAATATTTCCTTTAAATTTTTAAATTTTTAATGAAAATTAAAATTAGTTTGATTGATTTAACAACAAAATTAAAGTTAAATAAAAAAGTAAGATCTGTACAAATTTCATAAAATGTTTCAAGTGAAAAAAAGTATTTCGTTTTCTATAGAATAACAATTTAGATACTTGATAAAACAAAAGAATTTAAGTTTAGAATCAAATTAATATTTACCTAAACTGGATTCACAAAATTATTGTTGGTTTCTCTGCAATCGGTTTCCTAAAAAATATAATTTTAAGCTTTTTAATTATTTTTTGTTTTACGTCAAAAATTTTGGAATATTGAATTTTGAAATTTTGAATAGTTAGAATTTACTTGTATTTTATTTTTATTTATTTTGATATTCATATAAATTAAACTTGTAAATTAGATATAAAATAAAAGAGGTAGTTAAAGCTCATAAAAGTCATAAGAGGGATGTTAGATAGTTGGTTATCAATACTTAGTGACAATTTGTCTGTTTACTTTATTTCTTCTGGTTTTATGAAATATCTAAATAGTTATTATATAGAATAGAAAATAGTTTTTTTTCACTTAAAATATTTAAAATATTTTTTAATTATCTAACTTTTTTATTTAACTTTAATTTTTGTTAAATCAGTCAAACTAATTTTTATTTTTATTAAAAATTTTAAAATTTAAAAAAATATTATTTTATCGTTAAATGTTGTGTAAAAACGTACCAATTAAAAACTACTGAATATTGATTCAGCAAATAATCTTTTCTTTTAAATAAAGGAAGATAATTTAAGTTTAATTTTGAATTAGTTTGTTGAAACTTGTTCAACTCCAAAAATTAAAATATATATCGCCAAAAAAAATTTCAAAATCGAATTGTACGCTGATTTGTTGTTTTATATAAATTTCTTGTAGTTTAGTGTTTGTGGTGTGAATTTGCTAATAAATTGTCGTCAAAAAATTTTTCTGTAATGACTTCTTTTAGCTACTTTTTACATAAAAGTTTTTATTTGAATTATCTAAATATATTTTTTTTGCAAATTTATGATTTAATATAATTGAAGAGATGGGAAAATATCAGAATGATGCAACTTTGAGACAAGTGGTTAGAGAGTTTGAAGATCAAAATAACAAGAAGATACAATTAAATTTGAATCCTTAAATCAAGAGATGTTTATGGTATTAATAAACGCATTATAATAATTTAGCAAATCATTTACGTATGCGGTAAAATACACTTCTGATATGTAGTTCAAACAACACAGCTTTTCATCTATTTTAAGATTAAAAAAGTTCAATCTAAGATACAAGAGTAATAATGGTCTAGTAGTTCATCTTTATCCTCACAAATATTCAAACAAGATTTTATAACTTTTTATCTGAGATTTTTTCGCAATTATATTTCATTATAGAAATAATAAATTTCTAAAAAGTTGATTTTTTGCATTTTTTTTGAGACTTTAACAAGACTTTTTAGAAATGAGTTGAAATTCGCAAAAATTTTAAATAATTTTTTTAGCATCGTTTCATAATTTCTTTATTTTTAAGTTAAATCGAAACATTTTGATAAAAGTTTCTCAATAAAAATCGTAATCACAAGTCCCAGGTGGTCTAGTGGTTAGGATTCGTGGCTCTCACCCACGCGGCCCGGGTTCGATTCCCGGTCTGGGAACTTTTTTTCAACAATTTTTTTTTTCTCAGCCGGATTTATCTGGTAAAATGATGTTAGTGGATTTATTAATTTATTATAAAATTTTTAGATATGGTTTGAATTTGATTTGTGCAAATCGGCTAGTTATGTTTGATCCTGATTGGAACCCTGCTAACGACAAACAAGCCATGGCTAGAGATGGGCAAAAAAAACCTTGTTACATTTACAGATTAAAAATTTATTAAAAAGTCAATTGGAAACACTGAAAATTAAAGTGACCGAAAATGGCTTCTTGCAGATTACTCGCAACTTCAAGTATTGAAGAGAAAATATTTCAGCGCCAAGCTCATAAAAAGGCACTTTCGTCGTGTGTAGTGGACCGTGAAGAAGATGTAGCCAGACATTTCTCATGTGATCTTCAGTTGTTTTCACCCCTCGACGACACGATGAAGTCATGTGGAAGCGACACTCATTCAACACAAAGGTAATTACGTCTGTTGGTATCGCGTCAATGACGTCATCAACGCGTCACAGATGCGTCAATTGTGTGCAAGTGCGCCCTCCACCGGCTACTGCTGATTGTAATTCAGATTTATCGGATTGGAATCACTCATATTCAGTGAGACACATTCCGAATTACATTTGCGTCTGGGACTCTTCTGGGGCAAGTTTCGCCTTTCATCAGGTCTCGCATATCATGCAACGAAAAACAGTTTGATGACGTCATCATCTCGCGATATTTTTGTCTTTATTTTTCGATATTAAATTAAAAAATGAAAAAAGTTGTAAACACTGTCTTACAATAATTTTTTTACGATAATAGTTTACGATTTTTAACAATTTTTTTAAAGAACAGTTTTTATATAATAGTTTCAAATGAAATATTTCTTTATGCAGACATACAGGATATATTTTTATTTAAAGTCAAATTTACTTTTAACTTTGATGTTCTTCTTGATATTTTACTTTTTCAGTTCTTTTCAATTCTATAGTTTAAATATCTTTTCTATTTTATAGGTTTTTTGATTTGAAATATTTAGATATTATAATTTATATTTAATATTTACAGTTTTTGTAAGTTGAATTTATAAGACGTTTTTTAAACAAAGTACCATTAAAATTTTTTTACTTGAAATGTCAAAAGTTAACTTTGAAATGACTTAAATTTCAATAATTATTAGTAATTTTGAAATTATGTTTAATACTAAATAAAATTTCTTTAATTTTAACTTTAATTTTTGTTAAATCTATCAAACTAATTTTAATTTTTATTAAAAAATTTTAAGAAAATATTATTTGATTGTTAAACGTTGTGTAAACGTACCAATTAAACAATGCTGTGTATTGATTCAGCAAATAATCCTTTCTTTCACATAAAGGAAGAAAATTTCAGTTTAATCTTGAAATAGTTTGTTGAAACTTGTTCAACTCCAAAATCTAGCAAACATATTTGCACATATAAAGGATTTCTTAAACATTTTTACGCTGATTTTTCACTTTATATAAATTTCGATAAGTTTAGTGTTTGTGGTGTACATTTGCTAATAAATTATTTCGTAAAAAATATTCTGAGTTCACTCCTGTTAGCTACTTTTTACATAAAAGTTTTTATCTAAATTATCTAAATACCATTTTTTTAGAAACTATTTGATATAATATAAATGGATAAGAGATGCGAAAATAGGAAGATGATGCAACTTTGAGACAAGCAGTTAGAGAGTTTGAAGATCAAAATAACAAGAAGATAAAATTATATTTGAAACTTTAAATCAAGAGATTTATTTTTATAAGAATGGCACTAAAATAATTTAGCTACACATTTACGTATGCGGTAAAATAAGCTTCTGATATGTAGTTCAAACAACACAGCTTTTTATCTATTTTTAAATAAGAAATATTCAATTGAAGAAAAACAGTTACAATAGTCTAGTGGTTAGGATTCTTGGATTTCACCCACGCGGCCCGGGTTCGATTCCAGGTCTGGGAACTTTTTTTTCACAATTTTTTTTTCAGCCGGATTTATCTGGTAAAATGATGTTAGTGGATTTATTGATGGCAGCAACTCGTTCAATAAATGATGATAAATACGTGATTGTATCAAATTACACGCAAACGCTCGATTTATGTGAAAAATTGTGCAGTATGAGGAGGTAGAGAACTTGATGATGATGAATTTCAATCAACATTTTGTTGTCATATACGGATATGTAAGATTAGATGGAAGTATGACTATTAAAAAAAGATCTAACATCATAGAACGAATTGTTTAATTCTTGTTGAAAATTTCTCTTTTTTATTTGGAAGCTTTAAAAAATTATGCGCAGTTCTAGAGAAAGACCAAAATTGGCCGAAATATTTATTTTCTCAATTCTAAATGTTTTTTTAACAATTCTTTTAAAGAACAGTTTTTATATAATAGTTTCAAATGAAATCTTTTTTTATGCAGACATACAGGATATATTTTTATTTAAGTTCAAATTTTTTTTTAACTTTGATGTTCTTCTTGATATTTTTTTTTTAGTTCTTTTCAATTCTATAGTTTAAATACCTTTTTTATTTTGATAGGTTTATTGATTTGAAATAATTAGATATTATAATTCATATTTATTATTTACATATCCCGTTAGTTAAATTTAAAAAATGTTTTTTTAAATAAAGTACTATTAAAAATTTATTTATTTTGTTTATTTGAAATGTCAAAAGTTTATGTTGAAATGACTTAAATTTCAATAATTATTTGTAATTTTGAAATTATGTTTAATACTAAATAAAATTTATTTAAAAGTTATTACAAAATTATAATTTAAATTTCTTCTATAAGTTTTTCCACTCGTTTCTTACAATATCTTTTTTTAAAAGCTTTTAACTTTGAAATTGAAAGGGTGTAATCACCTTATATTGACTAATATTAAAAAAAATTAAGGCATTGTCAAAGAATTATTTGAAAAACTTACCGTATAGTTATGATAACGTTTGCGTTGCGTAATTTTTCATTAATTCCATTTTTAAGTTATGTATGAATTGAAAGTTGCTTACTAAGTAAATGCTGAAATGTTTTGAATTATTATTTATTTTAATAAGAAACTTTTAAAAAAGCCATTATGTTGGGTATTGCTACGCTAGTTGTTTGTTTGGTTGACGAACAAGTAGTAAAGCAGGAAGCTAAATCTAGTAAATTTTACCGCATACGAAAATGTGTTGCTAGATTTTTTTAGTGGCTTTATTAAGATTTAAACATCTCTCGATTTAGAGATTCAAATATAATATATAATATAATATAAATCTTATCTTCAAACTCTCTATTCACTTGTCTCAAAGTTGCACATTCTGATATTTTCCTATCTCTTCTATTTTATTAAGTAAGAAATTTGCTTAAAAAATCTTATTTAGATTATTTAAATAAAAACTTTAAAGTCAAAAGTAGCTAACAGGAGTCAATTCAGAAAATATTTTGACGAAATAATTTATTAGCAATTCTACACCACAAACACTAAACTAATAGAATTTTTTATAAAGAAACAAATCAGCGTAAAAGCGTCTCCATCACTTGGATAAGTTGTTATTTTTAGAGTTGAATACATTTCAACAGACTATTTCAATTATTAAATCAAAAGTATCTTTTTCTGTTTAAAATAAAACATTTATTAGTTTTTAATTTGTGTCTTTTGATATTTAGATGACTTAAATAGAAACTTTAAAGAAAAACGTATCTAGTTGAAGGAAATTCAGAAAATTTTCCTTTGACCAACTAATTTATTAGCAATTTTACACTACAAGCACTAAACTACTAGAAATTTATATAAAGTAAAACGTCAGCGACTTAAGCGATTAATAAATATATAAATTTTCTTAATTTTTGGAGTTGAACAAGTTTCAACTCACTAATCCAAGATTAAACCTAAATTATTTTTGTTTATTTGCTAGAAAGGATTATTTGTTGAATCAACATTTGGATTTCAATTTGTACGTTTTTACACAACATTTAACAATAAAATAATGTTTCGTTTAAACTTTAAAATCTTTAATAAAAATTAAAATTAGTTTGATTGATTTAACAGCAAAATTAAAGTTAAATAAAAAAGTAAGATCTGTACAAATTTCATAAAATGTTTCAAGTGAAAAAAAGTATTTCGTTTTCTATAGAATAACAATTTAGATACTTGATAAAACAAAAGAATTTAAGTTTAGAATCAAATTAATATTTACCAAAACAAGATTCACAAAATTATTGTTGGTTTCTCTGCAATCGGTTTCCTAAAAAATATAATTTTAAGCTTTTTAATTATTTTTTGTTTTACGTCAAAAATTTTGGAATATTGAATTTTGAAATTTTGAATAGTTAGAATTTACTTATATTTTATTTTTATTTATTTTGATATTCATATAAATTAAACTTGTAAATTAGATATAAAATAAAAGAGGTAGTTAAAGCTCATAAAAGTCATAAGAGGGATGTTAGATAGTTGGTTATCAATACTTAGTGACAATTTGTCTGTTTACTTTAATTCTTCTGGTTTTATGAAATATCTAAATAGTTATTATATAGAATAGAAAATATTTGTTTTTCACTTAAAATATTTAAAATACTTTTTAATTATCTAACTTTTTTATTTAACTTTAATTTTTGTTAAATCAATCAAACTAATTTTAATTTTTATTAAAAAATTTAAAATTTAAAGGAAATATTATTTGATTGTTAAATGTTGTGTAAACGTAACAATTAAACACTACTGAATGTTGATTCAGCAAATAATCCTATCTTTTAAATAAAGGAAGATAATTTCAGTTTAATTTTGAATTAGTTCGTTGAAACTTGTTCAACTCCAAAAATTAAAATATATATTGCCAATAAAAATTTCAAAATCGATTGTACGCTGATTTGTTTCTTTATATAAATTTCTTGTAGTTTAGTGTTTGTGGTGTGAATTTGCTAATAAATTGTCGTCAAAAAATTTTTCTGTAATGACTTCTTTTAGCTACTTTTTACATAAAAGTTTTTATTTAAATTATTTAAATACATTTCTTTGCAAATATATGATTTAATATAATTGAAAAGATGGAAAGATATCGGAATGATGCAACTTTGAGACAAGCGGTTACAGAGTTTGAAGATCAAAATAACAAGAAGATACAATTAAATTTGAATCTTTAAATCAAGCGATGTTTATAGTATTAATAAACCCACTATAATAATTTAGCAACACATTTACGTATGCGGTAAAATATACACTTCTGATATGTAGTTCAAACAACACAGCTTTTCATCTATTTTAAGATTGAAAAAGTTCAATCTAAGATACAAGGATAATAATGGTCTAGTAGTTCATCTTTATCCTCACAAATATTCACGCTGCCCGGGTTCGATTCCCGGTCTGGGAACATTTCTTTTATAACAATTTTTTTTCTCAGCCGGATTTAGCTGGTAAAATGATGTTAGTGGATTTATTAATTTATTATAAAATTTTTAGATATGGTTTGAATTTGATTAGTGCAAATCGGTTAGTTATGTTTAATCCTGATTGGAACCCTGCTAACGACGAACAAGCCATGGCTAGAGATGGGCAAAAAAAACCTTGTTACATTTACAGATTAAAAATTTATTAAAAAGTCAATTGGAAACACTGAAAATTAAAGTGACCGAAAATGGCTTCTTGCAGATTACTCGCAACTTCAAGTATTGAAGAGAAAATATTTCAGCGCCAAGCTTATAAAAAGGCACTTTCGTCGTGTGTAGTTGACCGTGAAGAAGATGTAGCCAGACATTTCTCATGTGATCAGCTACTTCAGTTGTTTTCACCGCTCGACGACACGATGACTTCATGTTGAAGCGACACTCATTCAACACAAAGGTAATTACGTCTGTTGGTATCGCGTCAATGACGTCATCAACGCGTCACAGATGCGTCAATTGTGTGCAAGTGCGCCCTCCACCGGCTACTGCTGATTGTAATTCAGATTTATCGGATTGGAATCACTCATATTCAGTGAGACACATTCCGAATTACATTTGCGTCTGGGACTCTTCTGGGGCAAGTTTCGCCTTTCATCAGGTCTCGCATATCATGCAACGAAAACCAGTTTGATGACGTCATCATCTCGCGATATTTTTGTCTTTATTTTTTGATATTAAAATAAAAAAAGAGAAAAGTTGTAAACACTGTCTTACAATAATTTTTTTACGATAATAGTTTACGATTTTTAACAATTTTTTTAAAGAACAGTTTTTATATAAAATTTTCAAATGAAATATTTTTTTATGCAAACAAACAGGATATATTTTTATTTAAAGTCAAATTTATTTCTAACTTTGATGTTCTTCTTGATATTTTACTTTTTTAGTAATTTTCAATTCTATAGTTTAAATGTATTTTTTATTTTAATAGGTTTTCGATTTGAAATATTTAGATATTATAATTTATATTTATTATTTACAGTTTTTGTAAGTTGAATTT
Organism: Pegea sp. RAD2-039; assembly: GCA_034620365.1. Taxonomy (NCBI): domain Eukaryota; kingdom Metazoa; phylum Chordata; class Thaliacea; order Salpida; family Salpidae; genus Pegea; species Pegea sp. RAD2-039. The sequence goes on from JAQGEQ010000189.1 coordinate 89,357, forward strand.
ATAAAAAGTTTTTTTAAATAAAGTATCATTAAAAATTTATTTATTTTTTTTACTTAAAATGTCAAAAGTTTACTTTGAAATGACTTCAATTTCAATAATTATTAGTAATTTTGAAATTATGTTTAATACTAAATAAAATTTCTTTAATTTTAACTTTAATTTTTGTTAAATCTATCAAACTAATTTTAATTTTTATTAAAAAATTTAAAGAAAATATTATTTGATTGTTAAACGTTGTGTAAACGTACCAATTAAACAATGCTGTGTATTGATTCAGCAAATAATCTTTTCTTTCAAATAAAGTAAGAAAATTTCAGTTTAATCTTGAAATAGTTTGTTGAAACTTGTTCAACTCCAAAATCTAGCAAACATATTTGCACATATGAAGGACTTCTTGAACATTTTTACGCTGATTTTTCAGTTTATATAAATTTAGATTAGTTTAGTGTTTGTGGTGTAAATTTGCTAATAAATTATTTCGTTATAAAATATTTCTTAATTGACTCCTTTTAGCTACTTTTTACATAAAAGTTTTTATCTAAATTATCTAAATACCATTTTTTTAGAAAATATTTGATACAATATAAATGGATAAGAGATGGGAAAATAGGAAAATGATGCAACTTTGAGACAAGCGGTTAGAGAGTTTGAAGATCTAAATAACATGAAGATAAAATTATATTTGAATCTTTAAATCAAAAGATGTTTATAGTATTAAGAAGGACACTATAATAATTTAACAACACATTTACGTATGCGGCAAAATACACTTCTGATATGCAGTTCGAACAACACAAATTATTTTTATTTATTTTTTTGATGAAAATCTTTTAGCAAATCTACACCACAAACACTAAACTAGTAGAAATTTTTATAGACTAAAAAATCTGCGTAAAGGTATTATTGCAGATTTTTTCATTTAATTTTTGAGAATGAAAAAGTTTCAACAAACAAATTCAAGATTGAACCTAAATTATCTCTTTTTATTTTTAAGAAATGAATATTCCCTGAATCAACATTTGGAACTTCTTAATTTGTACGTTTTTACACAGCATTTAACAATAAAATAATATTTTCTTTAAATTTTAAAATTTTTAACGAAAATTAAAATTAGTTTGATTGATTTAACAACAAAGTTAAAGTTAAATAAAAAAGTAAGATCTGTAAAAATTTTTTCAAATGTTTGAAGTGAAAAAAAAGTAATTTGTATTCTATAGAATAACAATTTAGATATTTCATAAAAACAAACGAAATTAAATTTAAGATCAAATTAATATTTACCAAAACTAGAATCACAAAATTATTGTTGGTTTCTCCGCAATCGGTTTCCTAAAAAGATAATTATCTTCCTAAATCAGATAGAACGGATTATTCAATAAATCTACACTTTGTACTTTTAAATTTGTACTTTTTCACAGCATTTAACCTTTAACAATAAATTAATATATTCTATTATATCAAAACTTCTAATAAAATTGAAAATTAGTTTGATTAATTTAACAAAAAATTGAAGAAAAATAAAAAAGTTTTATCAGTAAAATTTATTTCAAATGTTTTAATTGAAAAAAAAATATTTTGTGTATTTTTTGTATAACAATGTTGATATTTCATAAAAACAAAAGAAATTAAGTTTGGGATGAAAATAATCTTTACCAAAACTGGATTCACAAAATTATTGCTGGTTTCTCTGCAATCTGTTTCCTAAAAAATATAATTTTAAGCGTTTTAATTATTTTTGTTTCACGTCAAAAATTTTGATACAAATAAAAGTTTGATTTAATAAGTTAAGTAAAAATCGAAGTTAAATCTAAAAGTTTTAAATCTGAAAAACTTATTTCAAATCATTTAAATGAATAAACTATTTTATCTTCTTGTGTATAAATATGACAATTTAGTAAGTTCTTGAAAAGATATTAAATGGTTTACACTTTGTCTGAAAGCAATCAAACCAGTTTCAATCCAATCATCTTCTATATCCTACAAAATTGTATTAAATAATTACATCAGTAACTGGTATTTAATCTTTAGTAACTATATTTATACCACTCTTAATATTTAAATTAATATGAATTTGTTTTTAGATAGACAAAGAAATAGAAATAATCATTTTTCACTCACTGTATCAGGTTCTGAAAATATCGAAGTGACTTCACTTTTCATTTCATTATTGTCAATCTAAAATCATAAATAAATATATTGAATAAATTGTAAGAAGTAAAAATTATATCTAAAACAAAGGAACTAAGGTTTAGTATCAAATTAATAATTACCAAAACTGGGTTGACCAAATTATTGAAAAATACGAGGTAAAAACTGATATAAAACCAGATTACAACAACATAATAAACAAAATAAATCTTTGATGAAAAAATAAATTATTAAAATGATGAAATAAAAACTCAATACTATCATCTTACTTCATAAAAAATTTGTTTGAAAAATTACTTAAATTAATTACTGAAACAATTTTTACTTTTTTTAAATGTAATTTAAATTCATATCTCAATATTAATTTTATATATACTTTCATTTAACTTATAGATATTACAATTATAACTGTAATCTGACAATTTACTAATAAGCTTATTTAGTGATTCCTTGTTCTATTTGAAGACTTAATTGTAGTAGTCAGGTCGATTACTGAAATTTTTCACAACTTTAAACTAGATGATTTATCTTTTAGACAATATAATTTTTCAATGGAAAAATTTGTTTATTTTTTATATATAATTGAGGCAAATTACATTTAATTAATGTTCAAAAATAAATAAAAGTAAAAATTTCTGTTTGAGTATTTGTAAGGTAGTTAAAAACTGAGTATCTGTTTATAATTTTTTATTAATTTTATAATGGAATCAAAAGTTGTCAAGTTCAAGTCATGTCATCATATTAACTAATAAAGATTACGATTTAAAAGCAAATTTAAACTATTAACATTAATCTTGTCTCTAATATTGAACATTTTCAATCTAAAAATAGATAAAAAGATGAGTTGTTTCAACTACACATCAGAAATGTATCTTACCGCATACGTAAATGTGATACTAAATTATTATAATGTACTTCTTAAAACTATAAAAATCTCTTGATTTAACGATTCAAATATAATTTTATCATCTTATTATTTTGATCTTCAAACTCTCTAACCGCTTGTCTCAAAGTCGCTTCATTCTGATATTTTCCCATCTCTTCAATTAAGTAAAATCATATATATTCTGAAAAAATTATATTTAGATGACTTAAATATAAACTTTTATGTAAAAACTAGTAAAAAGTAGCTAAGTAAAAAGTAGCTAACAGGAGTCAATTCAGAAAATTATTTTATGACGGAATAATTTATTAGCAAATCTACACCACAAACACTAAACTACTAGAGATTTATATAAAGTGAAAAATCAGCGTAAAATGTAGAAATGCTATAGAAAACCATTAAATACTTTTAAATTTTAGAGTTGAACAAGTTTCAACGAACTAATTCAAGATTGAATAAAATTTATCTTCTTTTGTTTAAAAGAAAGGATTATTTGCTAAATCAATATTCAGTAGTTTTTAATTGGTACGTTTACACAACATTTAACAATCAAATAATGTTTCTTTTAAATTTTAAAATTGTTAGTAAGAGTGAAAATTAGTTTGATTGATTTAACAACAAAATTAAAGTTAAATAAAAAATTTACATCTGTAAAAATTATTTCAAATGTTTTATGTGGAAAGAAAAATATTTAGTATTCTTTAAAATTACAATTTAGATATTTCATACAAACAAAAGAAATTAAGTTTAGAATCAAATTAATATTTACCAAAACTAGATTTACCAAATTATTGCTGGTTTCTCTGCAATCGGTTTCCTAAAAAATATAATTTTAAGCTTTTTAATTAATTTTTGTTTCACGTCAAAAATTTTGTTACAAATAAAAGTGTGTTTTAATAGTTAATTTAAAAATCAAAATTAAATTTAAAAGTTTTAAATCTGTAAAACTTATTTCAAATCTTCTTAATGAATAAACTATTTTATCTTCTAATGTATAAGATTGACAATTTAGTAAGTTCATGAAAAGAAATTAATGGGTTTACTCTTTGTCCGAAAGCAATGAAACCAGTTTCAATCTAATCATCTTCTATATCCTGCAAAATTGTATTAAATAATAACATCAGTAACTGGTATTTAGTTCTTAAATAACTATAATTATACAAAAATTATTATACTAAAAATATATAAAAAGATGTGGAGTTTGAACTGCATATCAGAAGTGTATTTTACCGCATACGTAAATGTGTTGCTAAATTTTTATAGTGCCTTTCTTAATATTATAAATCCCTTGATTTAAACATTCAAATATAATTTTATCATCTTGTTAATTTGATCTTCAACCTCTCTAACCACTTATCTCAAAGACGCATCATTTTGATATTTTCCCATCTTTTCATTTATATTAAATCATCTATTTACTAAAAGAATATTTTTAGATAATTTTAATAAAAACTTTTAAGTAAAAAGTAGCTAACAGCAATCAATTCAGAAAATTATTTTTTGACGAAATAATTTATTAGCAAATTTACACCACAAACACTAAACTAATCGAAATTTATATAATGAAAAAAATCTGAGTAATACTACAATTTAAGCAAATTTCTATATAGCTAATTTTTGAAGTTGAACAAGTTTCAACAAACTATTTCAATATTTATTCTAAATTTCTTCTTTAATTCCATCGCAAAGATTATTTGCTGAAACAAAATTCAGTAGTTTTCTATTTGTACCTTTACACAGAACTTTAAAACTTTTAACTGCTTTCAGTAAATGAATTAAGTTTTATTTTTCAATCAATGTATTGTTGATGGTAATCTAGTCAGGGTTTGGTTCATAATATCGGCTCCATATCCAGCAGCTCCTTCTACTACTAACTGAGGTTTTAGTTGGCGACCATTTAGGTAAAATGATTTAACTCTTAACAATTTACTATCCAAAGATCAATTATAGTGTTGCCCACAGCAGCTTTTTATTGGCTCTTTTCTTCATTTACACCACAGGTATGATTCAGACTATTAACATTTAAGGGTTTCAAACGGTTATGAGGTTCATTCACTTATTTCTAAATACTTTTTTCTAAAAACAATTTTTACATTATATAAACAAGCTTACTTTATAATCTACCGACCAATTTTTCTTGTAGTAGCTTCTATCGAATCTTCAAATGATTATTTTTTTAATTTCTGACTCCATCTTTCAAAATTTTCTTTTTTCCACATCAATTTGAATTTCTTTTTCAAAAATCTCCTAGTGATCAGTTGTTGTCCTATCTCCATCAGTGGTTGTATTTCTCAATCAAGTCTTATAAACATCCTCATACAACAGATAAATATGAAACGCCGATGTGTCTTGAAAGATGAATAGATGATGATCAACATTCAGATGACTACAATACAAATTTGGATTTAGAAACAGCTCTTGATGTGTGCTTACATAAAACAGGAAAAAATTTAATTACAAGAATTACTCACCCTACTTAGCTAAATGGATAAAACCAAAATTATCGTTTATCATGAAAACTGGTTATTTCTATTTCTTCTTTTATCTAAAGTTTAATTTAATTTGGTTTTAAGTTTTAGACTAAAGTATTTATTATAATATAGAATTGATTATTTAAGATTTAAATACCAGTTAATGATGTAGTTATTTAATAAAATTTTGTAGGATTTATAAGATGATTAGATTGAAACTGGTTTGACTGCTTTAAGACAAAGAGTAAACCATTTTAATTTATTTTTAAGAACTTACTAAACTGTCAGATTTATACACAAGAAAATAAAATAGTTTATTTATTTAAATAATTTGAAATAAGTTTTACAGATTTATAATTTTTGATTTAACTTTGAATTTTATTTAAACTATTAAAACAAACTTTCATTTATACAAAAGTTTTAACATAAGAGAAAACATAATTTAAAAAGCTTAAAATTATCTTTTTAGGAAACCGATTGCGGAGAAACCAACAACAATTTTGTGAATCTAGTTTTGGTAAATATTAATTTGATCTTAAACTTAATTTCGTTTGTTTTTATGAAATATCTAAATTTTTATTCTATAGAATACAATTTACTTTTTTTCACTTGAAACATTTTATGAAATTTTTAAAGATCTTACTGTTTTATTTAACTTTAATTTTGTTGTTAAATCAATCAAACTATTTTTAATTTTCATTAAAAATTTTAAAATTTAAAGAAAATATTATTTTATTGTAAAATGCTGTGTAAAAACGTACATATTAAAAACTACCAAATGTTGATTCAGGGAATATTCATTTCTTAAAAATAAAAAGAGATAATTTAGGTTCAATCTTGAATTTGTTTGTTGAAACTTGTTCAATCTCAAAAATTAAATGAAAATATCTTCAATAATACCTTTACGCAGATTTTTTTTTAGTTTATAAAAATTTCTACTAGTTTAGTGTTTGTGGTGTAGATTTGCTAATAGATTTTCATCAAAAAAATAAATAAAAATAAATTGTGTTGTTCGAACTGCATATCAGAATTGTATTTTACTGCATACATAAATGTGTTGCTAAATTATTATAGTGTCCTTCTTAATACTATAAACATCTCTTGATTTAAAGATTCAAATATAATTTTATCTTCATGTTATTTTGATCTTCAAGCTCTCTAACCGCTTGTCTCAAAGTTGCTTCATCTTGCTATTTTCCAATCTTTTATCCATTTATATTATATCAAATATTTTCTAAAAAAATGGTATTTAGATAATTTAAATAAAAACTTTTATGTAAAAAGTAGCTAACAGGAGTAAATTCAGAAAATATATTTATAACGAAATGATTTATTAGCAAATTTATACCGCAAACACTAAACTAATAGAAATTTATATAAAGGAACAAATCAGCGTAAATTTGTATTTCATGTGAGTTGCTATTACTATAATTTTTAGAGTTGAACAAGTTTCAACAGACTATTTCAGTAATTATTCTAGCTTTCTTCTTTAATTCGATAGCAAAGATTATTTGCTGAATCAAACTTTAGTAGTTTTCAATTTTTACGTTTACACAGAACTTTAAAACTTTTAACTGTTTCCAGTAAATGATTGAAATGTTTTAAACATTTTTTTCAATCAATATTTTGTTGATGGTAATCTAGTCAGAGTTTGGTTCATAATATCGACTCCAAATACAACAGCTCAATAGCAATAATTCAAAAATATTATCAATATTATTGCTAATTCTTATGAAACTATTACAATCTTCAGTAAACTGAAATGTTTAGAATTTAACAAGAATCAGTCAAACAAAACCAAAATATTGAACTTAAAACCTTTAAATCTGCTTGAAAAGGTACTGAATAAAGTTTAAAAAAAAATTGGAATATTTTTAGTATTAAGAAACAGAATAAGATATGCCTTAAAATTAGAAATTTATAAAATAGATTGTCTTAATAATATAAAGTTATCTACTTCATATAAAGTAAGTAATTATTAAACCAATAATTGTTTATTTATGTCACTTAAAAATATTTTAAATTGAATAAAATCAGAGAATTCAAGAAAACAATTTCTCTTTTTCTATTTAATTTTCTAGAAAGAAAAAGTTTCAAATAAAAATAAAGAAATTTGGAATAAACAACAAATTTGAGATGTTCTTTCTTGGTCGGTTAGCGCAGTTAGTTAGAGCGTCGTGCTAATAACGCGAATGTCGCGGATTCGATCCCCGTACTGGCCATGTTCTGTGTCCTCGTTAGTATAGTGGTGAGTATCCCCGCCTGTCACGCGGGAGACCGGGGTTCGATTCCCCGACGGGGAGTTTATTTTGGCAACTTAAAATCTCATCATTGTTAATAGTAAAGATATTTTTTAGAATATTTTATTTGATTTTTAGTTATTTTATTGATGTATTTGTGGATGACTTTAATTCTTTTCAAAAAATTATTTATATTTTACTTCAAATACTTATTTATTGTATTTCCTTCTTATAATTTGTTAATAACTCTTGTTGTTTTAGTGGATTTAATTATAAACAATTTACTTTTATGGGAAACCTACAATTTGCAATAACTACAAATTTAATTCGTATAACTGCTTTATAGATATAGAAATTTTGTTGATGATTTGTTAAACCTTTTTATCAATAAGATTAAAGTCAAAGCACGTACCATCTTTGTATGACATGAGCAAATGACGAATTTAATTTTAATTCAGGATTACACACTTCTGTAAGATCTTAATAACAATGTAATTCAAGATATAGGTAGTTCAACAATGTGGTTCCTTCCCAGTTTCTTCAGTTCAATAAATCTTGAACAAGTTAATATTTCTAATAATAAACTGAAGCATCTCTCTAATGAATGAAATGGATGAAATTTTTTTTGACAAAATAATTTATTAGCAAATTTACACCACAAACACTAAACTACTAGATATATATATAAAGGAAAAATCAGCATTTGAAAATCAGGCTTATTATGTCATAAATTCGTCAATTTTTAAAGTTGAACAAGTTTCAACAGACTATTTGAATATTAAATCTAAAACATCTTTCTTTATTTTAGAAAGGATTATTTGTATAATCAAGATTTAGTAGTTTTTTATTTGTACCTTTACACAACACTTTACAACTTTTAACTGTTTCAAGTAAATGATTTAAGTTATTTTTTCACTTAATGTTTTGTTGATGGTAATCTAGTCAGGGTTTGGTTCATAATATCACCTCCATATCCAGCAGCTCCTTCTACTACTAACTGAAGCTTTAGTTGGCGACATTTTAGGTAAAATGATTTAACTCCTAAAAATTTACTATCCAAAGATCAATTATAGTGTTGCATAGAAAGCGTATATTGGCTCTTTTCTTCCTTTACACCACAGGTATGATTCAGACTATTAACAGTTAAGGGGTTCAAACGGTTATGAGTTTCATGCACTTATTTCTAAATACTTTTTTATAAAAACAACTTTTTTAATACTTAATTTTTATACTTTATAAACAAGTTTACTTAATTATCAACCAATCTTTTTTTTAGTAGCTTTTTTATACAACTTCAATTTGTTGTTAAATTAGTCAAACTAATTACCATTTTTATTAAAAGTTTAAATAGAGAAGAAAATATTACGTAATAATTTAATGTTTGTAATTCTGCTGCTTTTAATCTGATGTTTGCAAAAAAGAATAATTATTATAATATTTTTTCAAAAACAAACCGTAGATGATAATTTAAATATTCAAAATCTTGAAAGCAAACCAGTTAGTTGTGATTTAATTTTGATATTAGAATTCTTTTACTTTATATGTTTTTATCTGAATTAAATATCAACTTTTTTCATATTTTTGTGACAAAACTAAAATTAAAAATTAAAATTATTGTCACTACTTTAGACAACTTTTATAAATTATATCTTCAAAATGAAACTAATAAAATTTTTGCTCTCAACTTCATTTGAATCAATTTTTTCAGGATCAAGGTATCCCAGATGAAGAACCTAGGAATACGAGTTTTGAAAGCATACCGGTAGGTTTCGTTATCTAATTTTTGTTTATCAGTTACATATAAATTTGATTGAAATTATTGTTAATAAGTTAATATTTATATTAAAATTTGATGCTTCTCAAATTAAGTATTAAATTGTTCAATGCAGGCCAACGTAGTTAACGCAATCAAGAAAGATGCCATCAAAAAATTATCTGTAAGTGAACACTAATTCCACATGTGAAATATAAATTAAAATATTTAATACCATACTGTACAATAAAACTTGATACTAATACATTATGTTGAATATAAATTAAAGAAAATTATTATTAACTGAGGAAAGTACTAATGGAAAAGAAATCATCAAACTAAACGTTAATTTAATTATGGAAAATTTTAAAAATAAAAATTAATTCGCATTTAATCCGTCGAATTTTCAAAGTATCTAAATTGAAGAGGCTGAGACGATGTTTATAACTATCATATTTAATATTAAGTTTCCTACATACTAATCTCGTAAATGTGGCCTGAACAGATTCGACTTTTTTGATATTACTAACTTGATATGGCATCCATGCACTAACATTGTAAATAAGAATTGGACGTACGTACAGTTTGAAAATATTGTTAAAGAAGCATGGGTTCTTAGAATTAAAGGTCTTTATAATAAGGAATACAAGGTCGATTGATTTTCCAAAGATTTTGGAAACATAATTGCGCCATTTAAAGCCAGATGATAGAGTAATGCCAAGGTCTAGGACCGAAGATATTCGTTGAATAATAAATCCTTTGATGGAGTATTGGTTTAGTGAAGGTGCAGCTGGTTTACGGTCTGACTCATCTTTGGATCGATATATCATCACTAATTCTAAACATTTCGATGGTTATTTCAAAAAACAATATTTTATAAAAAGAAACTTAATAATTGATTATACCGATGATTTTATAGAAGATAAATTGAGTTGATTAATTGGTAATTGATTAATAAAGTTTCTTGTGGAATATTTTCTTTAATATTTAAAGAGTATCTGATTTTGTTTACTACAAAAACTTTTAAAAAATAAATTTAAAAGTTTCTAAATGATTTAAATCATGTAAAGTATTCAGCTTTGTAATTAAGAAATATTAAATTAAGGTTACAGCTGTTTAATTGTAAACTTTTAAAAGAGCTTGAATAACGATTTATCTCAATAATTTATAACCTGAAAGTAAGGCTAAATAAAGAAGTTATTAATTCAAACTTATTAGCTGATGATTTTTGATAAGTATAACTTTAATTTTAACCTTAAAATTTGTAGCTTGTGGCTCTCTTGTGACATCTAGCGTTTGTTAAAAAATTATTTGACTTAATTTTGTAAACTATAAAAAATTATTTGTAAACTATAAAGAATATTTTCTATAACATTAAAAATCAAAACCTTTTTATAATAATAAAAGTTTTTTTCAAATATTCAAAACATTTTAGTAAGCTATTAAAAAGAATATCTTAAAATAAAATTGCTTAAACTTAACTAGAAAGTTTTTAACCCATTTAAAAAGACAAAGAATATATTATACAAATTGGATAACAAACTTTTTTAGCATTTAGATATTTAGAATTAAAAAAAAAAACATTTAAATTTTATTCATTTTTAGCTACAATCAAACTTTATTTCATTGATTAATTTTTAAATTTTTATTATTTGTATTTATAGGTTTACAGCTTATAAGGCAAAGAAAATATTTGCTTAAAATGAAAAAGTAAATAATTCTTTAAAATTGTTCAAGCATTAGGATTTAAGAAATATATTTATCTAGTGTGTGACTTGATATGAAATAAATTTATTCTTTTATTGCTTAGTTTATTGATTTTTGGTAAATTTTACCTCAAAATTAAATGTAAGTTTTAAGGTTTAATCAATCATAAAAAAATTACGTCAAACTAAAAAAAAATTACTAAAATTTTCCACAGTCAATTTACAGCTAAAATATTTTAAAAACTTTTTTATTAAAGTATTCATAAAGTTTACTCGAAAAAAAAAATATTTTTAGATATCGTTGGCATAATAATATTATTGGTAATTAAAAAAAACTTGATACAAATTCTTTATCAGTTCGTTTTAGTTTATGTTTTGTTAGCTACTTTTCAAGAATTTGAATATTTCATATTAAACGTAAATTTTTGGAAACTAAACTATTATAAACATTTAATCAATTTAAAAGTCAAAAATAAACCTTGTTTTAAACGAAAATAAATCATACTTTTCATATGATCATGTCTAAAATGTTTTCAAAAATATTTATTTCAAACCAAAAGTTACGTAAGCAAGCATACTTTGCACACGGCACGTGGTTCTTGACATTTATAACCTAAAAATGCTGAAATTTAACATTTCTTAAATAAAACGTCATAAATATGAAGAAAAACAATAAAAGCATTCCTAGAATTTATAAACTGGATTTTTGTAAATTTAAAAAGATTTAATTATTAATTATTTAATGGATTTTTGATTTTGAATAATTATATGAATATTTTGAAATAAACAATTTTAGTATTTTATAATGTTTTTAAGTTTACTAATTTAAGTTTCTTATAAAGCTTATAGAATTATTTCTTTTAGAAATTTACAAATTGAATTCTGTGTTTTATTGTCACTAAAAAAGCTTTTAAACAATAAATAAGCTAAATAAAGATTAAAGGTCAGATGAGAAATAAAAACGCTTTTAAATTATGCAAATTTATATTTCCTATCAGAAACTTCTTGTTTAAAATTTGATTCAACTATTTTATAAATAAAGGTCACTGGGTCACTAATAAATTGTAAAAAAGCTGACTTAGATGTTTTAAATTCCATTAAAATGCCAATCAAAACTTTTAACAAAAATATTTCACATCTAAAGAAGTTTTGATGAAATATTTCAAAGTTTTTCAGCATCAAAATAACTTTCTACTTCAAAATTGATTTAATTAAAAACATAGAAACTAAATCTGAATAAATTATTTGAAGAAATCATTATTGAAATAATTAAGTTTTCCAATTCGGTTTTGGCGTTATTGGAACTTAGCAACAGATAGTTTTAATTAAAAATATTTTGAAATCAACAAAATTGGAAAGAAATCGTTTCTTAACTTTATAAAGAATTTGTTTATTTCTCAAGCAAACTTATTAAAGTTATGAAACTCTAAAAACTTGAATTTATATCAAATCGTTTTTTTAAAAGGTAGTAGTCGAAAAATTTGTTGAAAGTTTAAAAGTATTTTTAACTTGAAGTGAAATCAGAATAATATTCTCTGAAGCATTTTGTAGTTTCCAGTATTAGTGGAAATATCATTTAATTTTTTCCATAAAACAAAAAAGATTATTTACAAAAATTCAAATTTCACAAACTCTCTTATCAAACAAAACCATAAATAAAACATTATTTTTTCGCTTTTAAATTTTATTTTAAAATAACAACTTTACAAATTTTTAGTTTTTAAACTTCCCTGTCAATGATAAAACTAAAATTCTTTAAATGAAGTTACAAAACATCTTTTTATTAATATTTATTGATATTGCAAATAGTTTAAGAGTTAAAAATATTAAAAAAATCCTTTTACAGTTAAAAGTGTTAATTAAATTGATTGCATCAACTGATTACTGATTAAAAAATCCTTATTTTTATTGTCTAAACTGAATACAATAGAGTATTTTTCACTTTTATTGAATAGATGCTTAGAAAGAAACATAGAAAGCAAAAAATAAAGATTTCGACAAATTTTTAAAAAGAATCTAACATTTATTCATGGTTAATAAAACATCAAAATTATTTACAACAAATAATTTACAAGAATTCCACTTTCTAAGAACGCTTACAAATAGCGATAAGATGCTTACATTTGGGACATAGATGGTGGACATCTTTAAGATCATTAATACAAAATGGGATCAGACATAAACAAAAGACCCAACCACCAAGTAGACATATAATTCCAAACAGAATCCAGGCAGATGACCCGGTCTCATAGGACACTTGGGTCACTATATTTTGGTTGCATTTAGGACAAATACAATTAGTTGGTGCCCTTGAGTTTTGTGGACCAGTGGTTACTAAAATTGTGGTTCCAACCATCGGGACACCAGTTTGACCAGGCAGGGGCTGGTAACCAGGTGGTTGTTGAACAAATGTCCCTGGTTGCTGTGGCGGGTAAAAAGTCCCTGGTTGCTGTGGTGGGTAAATAGTCCCTGGTTGCTGTGGTGGGTAAAAAGTCCCTGGTTGCTGTGGTGGGTAAGCAGGTGCATTTGGTGGCTGTCCTGTAAACACAGGTGGACCACCTTGTTGAGAATATGGTGGTGGGACAGGCTGCCCAGTTGGATAAGGTGCAGATTTTTCAGTCATTTTTTATTTACTATTTAAATTGAATCTAAAAAGAAAATATTTGAAAAGCCAACATTAAAAAAAGCCATTTTTGTACTTTATTATTTTTTTATTGTTTTTTCCTGTTGTCTATGAAATTATGAGAAATAAATGACGTCATACTTCTCGCCCTTTTCTCTTTGAGTATGACGTCATTGAATTCATAAAAAAATTTTAATCTAAATTATTGAAATGTTAACATTAACAGTTGTTAAAAAAAAACATCTTTTATAAAATAAACAAACAAATAAAAGTTAAATCTATTTGTATAATAATACTTATATAATACTTTTATAATATAAACAAATTGTTTATTTTATTTAATTTAAAATTGTTATAACAAATAATATTCTCATAAAAATTTCAATTTAAAAAAAAATTATTTGTAAACCCAAAAAAAGTGAATTTTTTTAAGTTGTACAAAAACCAACTAACCAAAAATAATATCTGAAAAAAAAAACATCTTTTTAAGATTCATTTTTTTCTTCAAAATTCTATATTTCAAAGAATTTAAAAAAGAAAAAAAACTATGACGTCATCAAATGACAAGACAGAAATAAATTTTTTCAAAAACCACAAAAATTTTATTTCAGATCGAAATGTTTAATTATAACTAATAATTACAAGCTAATTCAATTTATAAATAATTTAATTTAAATGTATGCAAAGTAAATTAGATGATAAAATAAAACGTTTTTTTTTTAAAAAAGAAAAATTTCTAGCTAACTATAAACAAATAGTCGTGAAATTTTTTAAACAAAGAACAATGACATTTTTGATAAATACTTATGTTTAAAAACATGTAAAAATACACAAAAGATTTTTTAGCCTTCTTAAATTGCAAAATTATTGTTTTTAAATTTCAATACTTTTATATTCGCCAATTCGTCACGGTTCAAAGATTTCAGTGCGAGTTATAGAGGAAGAAAAACAAACCAACACCCAACAAAATGGCTTTTTTTTAAAGTTACTTATTAAAATAAATAATAATTCAAAACATTTCAACATTTACTTAGTAAGCAGCTTTCAATTCATACATAATTTAGAAACAGAATTAATGAAAAATTATGCAACACAAACTTTCTCATAACTATACGGTAAGTTTTTCAAATAATTCTTTGACAATACCTTAATTTTCTTAGTATTAGTCAATATAAAGTTATTACATCCTTTCAATTTCAAAGTTAAAAGCTTTTAAAAAAAGATATTGTAAGGAACGCTTGGAAAAACTTATAAGAAGAAATTTTAAATAGAATTTTGTAATAACTTTCAAAAAAATTTTATTTAGTATTAAACATAATTTCAAAATTACTAATAATTATTGAAATTTAATTCATTTCAACATAAACTTTTGACATTTTAAGTAAAAAAAATAAATAAATTTTTAATGATACTGTATCTAAAAAAACTTTTTATAAATTCAACTTACAAAAACTGTAAATAATAAATATAAATTATAATATCTAAATATTTTAAATCAAAAACTATTAAAATAAAAAAGATATTTAAACTATAGAATTGAAAAGAACTAAAATAGTAAAATATCAAGAAGAACATCAAAGTTAGAAAAAAATTTTGAACTTAAATAAAAATATATCCTGTTTATCTGCATAAAAAAAGATTTTATTTGAAAATTTTACGTATGCGGTAAAATCAGCTTACTATGATTTAGCCTCCAGCTTTACTACTTGTTCGTCAAATAAAAAATTGGCGTAGCTGATCACGTGAGAAATGTCTAGCTAAATCTTTTTCACGGTCCACTACACACGACGAAAGTGACTTTTTATGAGCTTGGCGCTGAAATATTTTCTCTTCAATACTTGAAGTTGCAAGTAATCTGCAAGAAGCCATTTTCCGTCATTTTAATTTTTAGTGTTTCCAATTGATTTTTTTGTAAATTTTCAACCAGTAAACATAATAAGTTTTTTTGTCCGTCTCTCCACACTCTAGCCATGACCTGCTCGTCGTTAGCAGGATTCCAATCAGGATCAAACATAACTAACCGATTTGCACCAATCAAATTTAAACTGCATCTAAAAATTGAAATTTTTTTTTAATTTTTTGTTTGGAAACACTGTTTGTCGTACCCTCCTGCTTTACTACTTAGCATAAACACAAAATTTTGAGATGCTGGATCATTAAATCGTTCTACGATTTTTGATCGTTTTTTAATAGTCATACTTCCATCTAATCTTACATATCCGTATATGACAACAAAATGTTGATTGAAATTCATCATCATCAAGTTCTCTACCTCCTCATACGGCACAATTTTTCACATAAATCGATCGTTTGCGTGTAATTTGATACAATCACGTATTTATCATCATTTATTGAACGAGTTGCTGCCATCAATAAATCCACTAACATCATTTTACCAGATAATTCCGGCTAAAAAAAAAAATTGCGTGAAAAAAAGTTCCCAGAGCGGGAATTGAACCCGGGCCGCGTGGGTGAGAGCCACGAATCCTAACCACTAGACCACCTGGGGGTCGTCGCTACAATTTATATTGAGAATTTATTCAACAAAATGTTTGGATTTAACTTAAAAATAAAGAAATTATGAAGCGATGCAAAAAAATAATTTAAAATTGTTGCAAATTTTGAATTTTTACAAATGCTTCACCAAAGACAATAAAAACGATAATTCTTTTGGTTTTATCCGTTTAGCTAAGTAGCGTGAGTAATTCTTGTAATTAGATCTTATCTTGTTTTATGTAAGCACACATCAAGAGCTGTTTCTAAATCCAAATTTGTATTGTAGTCATCTGATTGTTGATCATCATCTATGCATCTTTCAAGACACATCGGCGTTTCATATTTATTTGTTGTATCAGGATGTTTATAAGACTTGATTGAGAAATACTTGATGGTAAGATTAATTAAGTAATTGATTAAGAGCTGGTTCTAAATCCAAATTTGCATTGTAGTCATCTGTTTTGGATAGTAAATTTTTAAGAGTTGAATCACTTTACCTACAATGTCGCCAAATAAAACCTCAGTTAGTAGTAGAAGGAGTTGTTGTATTTGGAGTTGATTTTATTAACCAAACCCTGACTAGATTACCCTCAACAAAACATTGTTTGAAAAAATATTTAAAACACTTCAGTCAGTTGTTGGAAGCAGTTAAAAGTTTTAAAGTTGTGTGTAAAGGTACAAATTGAAAACTACTAAATTTTGATTCAGCAAATAATCTTTGCTATCGAATTAAAGAAGAAAGCTAGAATAAATATTGAAATAATTTGTTGAAACTTGTTCAACTCTAATAGTTAAATGTTTCAAATAATAGTAGGGTACTTTTAAGCAGATTTGTTCCATTATATAAATTTTTATTTGTTTAGTGTTTGTGGTGTAAATTTGCTAATAAATTATTTCGTCAAAATATATTTTCTGAATTGAATCCTGTTAGCTACTTTTTACTTAAAAGTTTTTATTTAATAAACGAAATAAATTATTTGATTTTTTAAAAGATTTTCAAATATTTAATTAAATAATTTTACTTTTGAATAAAATTATAACTAAAAAAGGTATATATAAAATTTAATAAGCAAAATGGCTAATCACTTAAATCAAAAAATACTAATTTATAAAAAAAACTTACATTAAACCTTAATTTAAAGTAAACTAAACTTATAATATTTGTATTTTCTTAATACATCATAGCTAGATGGAAAACTGATTTTTATAAGTTTTTGATACATTTTAGTTGAGTTTTTTATTTTGTGTTTTTGTATAGTTGTTATTATTGTTTAATTTTTACAAAACTGAAATTATTAATATTTCATAAAATAAAGCAAAAGACACTCAAACTATATAAATGCAAGTGAAGAAGCAAAAGAAGTAATATTTTGTTTCACATCAATTATAAAAATCAATTTAACAAACAAATTATAACTTGGTAATAGTGTTACCATCGAAGATACTGATGTAAGTGAAGATATCTCACTTGTATTATCTTCTACATTGTCCTGTTACAAATAACTGATTTAAATAAAAGTTTTATTAAAATATTTTTCAATCTATGTTTTGTTGATGGTAATCTAGTCAGGGTTTGGTTCATAATATCAGCTCCATACCCAGTAGCTCCTTCTACTACTAACTGAGGTTTTAGTTGGCGACATTTTAATCAAAATGATTTAACTCCTAAAAATTTACTATCCAAAGATCAATTATAGTGTTGCCCACAGCAGCTTTTTATTGGCTCTTTTCTTTGTTTACACCACAGGTGTGAAATAAGTGAATGAAACTCATAAACGTTCGATCCCCTTAACTCTTATTAATCTGAATCATACCTGTGGTGTAAAGGAAGAAAAGACCCAATAAACGCTTTCTAGGCAACACTATAATTGATCTTTGGATAGTAAATTTTTAAGAGTTGAACCACTTTACCTAAAATGTCGCCAAATAAAGCCGCAGTTAGTAGTAGAAGGAACTGCTGGATATGGAGTGGATATTATGAACCAAAACCCTGACTAGATTACCATCAATCAAACATTGATTGAAAAATAACTTATATCATTTACTGGAAGCAGTTAAAAGTTTTTAAGTGCTGTGTATAGGTACAAATAAAAAACTACTAAATGTTGATTCTACGAATAATCTTTTCTTAAATAAAGAAAGATATTTTAGATTTAATATTCAAATAATCCGTTGAAACTTGTTCAACTACAAAAATTAACAACAATATTTTAAATGAACAATTTTAGGGCTGATTTTTTCCTTTATATAACTTTCTATTAGTTTAGTGTTTGTGGTGTAAATTTGCTAATAAATTATTCATCATATAAAATTTTATATGTTGACTCCTGTTAGTTACTTTTTACTAAAAATTTTTTATCTAAATTATCAAAATAAGAATTTTCTAGCAAATTTATGATAAGTGTAAATGGATAAGAGATGGGAAATTATTTGGTTTAATATAATTGAAGAGATGGGAAAATAGCAAGATGAAACAACTTTGAGACAAGCAGTTAGAGAGTTTGAAGATAAAATAACAAGATGATAAGATTAAATTTGAATCTTTAAACCAAGAGATATTTATAGTACTAATAAAGGCGCTAAATAAACTTCGCAACAAATTTACGTATGCGGTGAAATTTTACTAGATTTAGCCTCCTGCTTTACTACTTGTTCGTCAACCAAACAAACAACTAGTGTAGCAACACCCAACAAAATGGCCTTTTTTTAAAGTTTCTAATTAAAATAAATAATAATTCAAAACATTTCAACAGTTACTTAGTAAGCAGCTTTCAATTCATTCATAATTTAAAAATGGAATTAATGAAAAATTACGCAACGCAAACTTTCTCATAACTATACGGTAAGTTTTTCAAATAATTCTTTGACAATACCTTAAATTTTATTAGTATTAGTCAATATAAAGTGATTACAATTCAAACCTGTTTCAATCCAATAATCTTCTAAATCATGCAAAATTGTATTGAATATTTACATCAATAACTGGTATTTAGATCTTAAATAACTATAATTATACAAATATTATTATACTAAAAATAGATAAGAAGCTGTGGTGTTTGAACTGCATATCAGAAGTGTATTTTACCGCATACGTAAATGTGTTGCTAAATTATTTTAGTTCCTTTCTTAATATTATAAATCTCTTGATTTAAACATTCAAATATAATTTTATTTTCTTGTTATTTTGATCTTCAAATTCTTTAACCACTTGTCTCAAAGTTGCATTATTCCGATATTTTCCTATCTCTTCAATTATGTTAAATCATAAATTTATTATAAAAATATTTTTAGAAAATTTAAATAAAAACGTTTAAGTAAAAAGTAGCTAGCAGAAATCAATTCAGAAAATTTTTTTTGACGAAATAATTTATTAGCAAATTTACACCACAAACACTAAACTAATAAAAATTTATATAATGAAACAAATCAGCGTGAAAGCATCTTCATCACTTAAATAAGAATTAATTTTTAGAGTTGAATAAGGTTCAACAGACTATCTCAAAATTAAACTTAAATTATCTTCCTTTATTTGTTAGAAAGGATTATCCATCAAATCAACACTTGTTAGTATTTTATTTGTGCTTTTACACAGAACTATAAAACTTCTATCTGCTTCCAGCAAAATAGTGAAATTTTTAAAACAATTTTTCATTCAATGTTTTATTGATGTTAATCTAGTCAGGGTTTGCTTCTTAATATCGTTTCAATACACAACAGCTTCTTCTACTTCTACTAACTGAGGTTTTAGTTGGCGACATTTTAGGTAAAATGATTTAACTTTTAAATATTAATTTAAAAATTTAAACAAATTTTTCATAATAATAATTAGTAAAGACAAAACTAATAATGGGTTTACAAACAGTTAATTAAAAAGCTTATCTCTAATTTTAAGGTTGCTGGTTCTCAAAATTTGATAATCAGTCTCTAGGCTCTCTTGAAATACTTTTAGTAAAAATAAATTAACATAAACCGGTCACGCACAGTGAAGCACCTATATGAGTAGTAAATGAAAGTTTGTTTGAAAACGGTTGCTGATATTTTTATTAATAACTTTTCGATTTTCAAAATTATAAACACTAGTAAGTAAATACAAACACCAACAATTTGGTATAAGTTTGATAGTTTATAGCTACTAAACATCTAAGACTACGTTTTATAAACAAACGTCCACAATTCTATCAAAGTAAGTAATTACTTGCGTGCCGCTAGCAGCAAAGTTGGTTTGTAAAGACAAGTTTTTCTATAGTTGATGGTACTTAGCTTAAAGAATACTCTAAAAGAATATTTGTTTGTTTCTGCATTAGCGATATCGTCCGTTTTTTCTCATTTATTTATGATTTTAGAATATAAAAAAGAGATTATAAATAAACTTATTTCAATGAGTATAATCCTGGTGACATTTGGCTGACTGCTAGTTGTAAAGAAATTTTTTTGTCGAGTCTAACAACAACTGTTAGTAAGCTACAACTTTTACGTTAAATCTACTAATATGTTGATGATTAATTCTAGAATGTATAAAAAAGTGCAAAGTACGCCAGAAGAAGAAAGGTTATTGTTGTAAAACCAAAACATGTGAACTCAGTAAAACAAAACAAGAGGTTTAGATATCGTTTTGTATCTTCATTATAACCTACCACGATTGTTGAGTTTGTTGAAGAAATAAAACATATGAACTGCTGTACAAAGTAAGTTAAGTTGTAATTGATCTTTTGTTTGCTTCCATACTAACTTATTTGATTAGTGGATGAAAATATGTATTAATTACAAACAGAATTCTGACCTATTCCATTTCATCTTCTATTTATGTTCTTGATTACAATTTGGAAGAATGTACCAGCCAAGTTACCAATTAAGAAACTGGAAGTACGTGTACAGAAGATAATGTATCAGTAGTTGGTTCAATCGTCAAAATTTTTAATTAGATTGAATAATAAATTTAAAAGTTGAAATAATTTTCTTTTTTAAATAAGAAATAAATCTGTTGGATTATTAACTTCGTTTAAAAGTAGTTTTTATGTTTTGTTTAAAAATATCAAACAAGAAATAGATAGAATACTAAACATGACTTCATGATGAATAGAGTTATAAACCTTGTTTTCTATAACTATTAGTGGCTTTGATGTTATTTTTTCTTACCAAAAGTGAATTAGAAATGATTACATTAAGTCAGTTACCCAATTATTTTTGCTTTAATAAGTTGTTTTTTATCTGTATACGGTAGAAAACTACAAGCTAAAAACTGATATAAAAGTAAATTACAAAAATATAATAAGGAAAATAATAACTTTGTTGAAAAAGTAAAATATTAAAATGATGAAATTAAAACTCAATATTGTCATCTTATTTCATAATACTTTAGTTTGAAAAAATACTTAAATTTATTACTGAAACATTTTTCACTTTTTTTAAACGTAATTTGAATTTATATCTAAATAATAATCTTATATATACCTTAATTTAATTTATACATATAATAATCATAAATAAAATTTGACTATTTACTAATAAGCTTTTTTCGTTGTTCCATGTTCTATTTGAAGACTTAATAGTAATAGTGAAGTCGATTACTGAATTTTCTAACAATTTTAAACTAGGTGATATATCTTTTTAGACACTTTAATTTTTCAATCAAAATAATTGTTGACTTTTTATATATTATTGAGGCCAATTACAATTAATTAATGTTTGAGTATTTGTAAGGTAGTTAAAAACTGAATAACTGTTTATAATTTTTTTTTTATATTTTATGAATTTTCACGAATATAAGGCTTCCAAATTAATATAATTTCAACATAAGTAAATCATATAAAAGATAAACTTTTAATTTACATTTTCTTACGCATCCAAAAGTAAAAACTCGAATCAGAAAGTTTATAATTATCTTCTCTTTCAGCAAAAAAATATATTCTGAATATTGTTTGACTTATTTTAAGGTATAAAAGCCAATATTGTTAATTTAATAAAAAGAAATTCAGAGAAATCAAAATGTTGTTGAATAGAAATTAATTGCTTTAATTTTCTTTAATTTAAATTTAACATCATGTATTATTATCAAGGTATATTGTATAGTGTGGTATTAAATATTTTAATTTATATTTAACATCATGTATTAGTCTTCATTTACAGATAGTTTTTTGATGGCATCTTTATTGATACTGTTAACTTTGTTGGCCTGCATTGAACAATTTACTACTTAACTGGTTTGCTGTAAACAGTTTGAATATTTTTATTCAAAATTTTTATTACATTTACGCTTTGTTTTTAAAAAAAATAATGTAATAATTATTCTTTTATGTAAACGCTAGATTAAAAGCAGCAGAGTTACAAACATTAAATTATTTCGTAATATTTTCTTCTTTATTTAAACTTTTAATAAAAATGGTAATTAGTTTGACTAATTTAACAACAGAAGCTGTATAAAAAGCTACTAAAAAGAAAAATTGGTTGATAATTAAGTAAACTTGTTTATAAAGTATAAAAATTAAGTATTATAAAAATTGGTTTTATAAAAAGTATACAGAAACAAATGAATGAAACTCATAACCGTTTGAACTCCTTAACTGTTAATAGTCTGAATCATACCTGTGGTGTAAAGGAAGAAAAGAGCCAATAAAAAGCTGCTGTGGGCAACACTATAATTGATCTTTGGATAGTAAATTCTTAGGAAGTAAATCAGTTTACCTAAAATGTCGCCAACTAAAACCTTAGTTAGTAGTAGAAGGAGCTGCTGGATATGGAGTGGATATTATGAACTAAACCCTGACTAGATTACCATCAACAAAACATTGATAAAAAAAATAACTTAAATTATTTGCTGGAAGCATTTAAGAGTTTTAAAGTTCTGTGTAAAATCACAAATAAAAAAACTACTAAATGTTAACTCTACGAATAATCCTTTCTAAAATAAAGAAAGATATTTTAGATTTAATATTCAAATAGTCCGTTGAAACTTGTTCAACTCCAAAAATTGAAGAATCTACGACATAATAAGTCTGAATTTCCCATGCTGATCTTTTCTTTATATAAATTTCTATTAGTTTAGTGTTTGTGTTGTAAATTTGTTAATAAATTATTTTGTCAAAAAGAATTTTCTGAATTGACATTTGATACAATTGAATGGATAAACTTATATTTGAATCTTTAAATAATGAGATGTTTATATTACTAAGAAAGGCACTATAATAACTTAGCAACAAATTTACGTATGCGGTAAAATTTTACTAGATTTAGCTTCCTGCTTTACTACTTGTTCGTCAACCAAACAAACAACTAGCGTAGCAATACCCAACATAATGGACTTTTTAAAAAGTTACTTTACTTTTATTGTTAATTTTTTAATATTAGTCAATATAAGGTGATTACACCCTTTCAATTTCAAAGTTAAAAGCTTTTAAAAAAAGATATTGTAAGGAACGCTTGGAAAAACTTATAGAAGAAAATTTAAATAGAATTTTGTAATATTATTCAAAGAAATTTTATTTCGTATTAAACATAATTTCAAAATTACAAATAATTATTGAAATTTAAGTCATTTCAAAATAAACTTTTGAAATTTTAAGTAAAAAAAATAAATAAATTTTTAATGGTAATTCATTTATAAAAACATTTCATAAATTCAACTTACAAAAACTGTAAATAATTAATATAAATTATAATATCTAATATTTCAAATCAAAAACCTATTAAAATGAAAAAGATATTTAAATTGTAGAATTGAAAAGAACTGAAAAAGTAAAATATCAGGAAGAACATAAAAGTTAAAAAATATTTGACTTTAAATAAAAATATATCCTGTTTGTCTGCATAAAAAAAGATTTAATTTGAAATTATTATATTAAAACTGTTCTTTAAAAGAACTGTTAAAAAAACATTTAGAATTGAGAAAATAAATTATTTGGTCAATTTTGGTCTTTCTCTAGAACTGCGCATAATCTTTTTAAAGCTTCCAAATAAAAAACAGAAATTTTCAAAGTCATCTTTCACATCATTTTACCAGATAAATCGGGCTGAAAAAAATTGTTAAAACAAAGTTCCCAGACCGGGAATATCAAAAGTGTATTTTACCGCATACGTAAATGTGCTGCTAAATTATTTTAGTGCCTTTCTTATAAATATAAATCTCTTGATTTAAAATTTCAAATATAATTTTATCATCTTGTTATTTTGATCTTCAAACTGTCTAACCTCTAGTCTCAAAGTTGCATCATTCTGATATTTTCCCATCTCTTCAATTATATTAAATCATAAATTTATTGTAAAAATATTTTTAGATAATTTAGATAAAAACGTTTAAGTAAAAAGTAGCTAGCAGAAATCAATTCAGAAAATTTTTTTTGACGAAATAATTTTTTAGCAAATTTACACCACAAACACTAAACTAGTAAAACTTACATAAAGAAACAAATCATCGTAAAATTGTTTATGAGCCACATTGTGAACTATTAAATTTTTGGAGTTGAACAAGTTTCAACAAGCTATTTCAAAATTAAACATAAAATAATTTCCTTTGTTTAAATAAAGGATTATTTGCTGTATTAACATTTAATAGTCTTTATTTTGTTCATTTACACAACTTTTAACAATAAAATAATGTTTCCTTTAAATTTTTAATTTTTAGTAAAAGTTAAAATTAGTTTGATTAACTTAACAGCAAAATTAAAGTTGAATAAAAAATTTATATCTGTAAAAATTATTTCAAATGGTTTATGTGGAAAGAAAAATATTTTGTATTCTATGAAATTACAATTTAGATTTTTCATAAAAACAAAAGAATTTAATTTTAGGATCAACATGTTATTTACTAAAACTAGATTCACAAAATTATTGCTGGTTTTTCTGCAATCGGTTTCCTAAAAAGATAATTTTAAGTTTTTAAATTATGTTTTCTCTTATGTTGAAACTTTTGATACAAATAAAAGTTTGTTTTAATAAGTTAAGTAAAAATCGAAGTTAAATAAAACGTTTTAAATCTGAAAAACTTATTTCAAATCATTTAAATGAATATAATATTTTATCTTCTTGTGTATATATATGACAATTTAGTAAGTTCTTAAAAATAAATTAAAATGGTTTTTTCTTTGTCTTAAAGCAATCAAATTAGTTTCAATCCAATCATCTTCTAAATCCTGCAAAATTTTATTAAATAATTACATCAGAAACTGGTATTTAGATCTTAATTAACTATAATTATGCTGGAAACAATTAAAATCAGAACAAACTTTTTTAGATAGAAGAAAAAATAGAAATATAATTTTTCACTTACTGTATCAGATTCTGAAAATATCAAAGTGTCTTCAGCTTTTTATTGGCTCTTATCTTCCTTTACACCACAGGTATGATTCAGACTATTAACAGTTAAGGGGTTCAAACGGTTATGAGGTTCATTCACTTATTTCAAAATACTTTTTTATAAAAACAATTTTTATATTATATAAACAAATTTACTTCATAATCTACCGACCAATTTCTCTGTTAGTAGCTTTTTTCGAATCTTCAAATGATTATTTTTTTAATTTCAGACTCCATCTTTCAAAACTTTCTTTTTTCCACATCAATTTGAATTTCTTTTTCAAAAATCTCCCAGTGATCAGTTGTTGTCCTATCTCCATCAGTGGTTGTATTTCTCAATCAAGTCTTATAAACATCCTCATACAACAGATAAATATGAAACGCCGATGTGTCTTGAAAGATGCATAGATGATGATCAACATTCAGATGACTACAATACAAATTTGGATTTAGAAACAGCTCTTGAAGTGTGCTTACATAAAACAGGAAAAAATTTAATTACAAGAATTACTCACACTACTTAGCTAAATGGATAAAACCAAAATTATCGTTTATCATGAAAACTGATTATTTCTATTTCTTCTTTTATCTAAAGTTTAATTTAATTTGGTTGTAAGTTTTAGACTAAAGTATTTATTATAATATAGAATTGATTATTTAAGATCTAAATACCAGTTACTGATGTAATTATTTAATAAAATTTTGCAGGATTTAGAAGATTATTGGATTGAAACTGGTTTGATTGCTTTCAGACAAAGAGTAAACCATTTTAATTTCTTTTCAAGAACTTACTAAACTCTCAGATTTATATACAAGAAGATAAAATAGTTTATTTATTTAAAAGATTTGAAATAATTTGTACAGATCTTACTTTTTTATTTAACTTTAATTTTGTTGTTAAATCAATCAAACTAATTTTAATTTTTATTAAAAATTTAAAAATTTAAAGGAAATATTATTTTATTGTTAAATGCTGTGTAAAAACGTACAAATTAAGAAGTTCCAAATATTTATTCAGGGAATATTCATTTCTTAAAACTAAAAAGAGATAATTTAGGTTCAATCTTGAATTTGTTTGTTGAAACTTGTTCAATCTCAAAAATTAAATGAAAAAATCTTCAATAATACCTTTACGCAGATTTTTTAGTCTATTAAAATTTCTACTAGTTCAGTGTTTGTGGTGTAGATTTGCTAATAGATTTTCATCAAAAAAATAAATAAAAATAAATTGTGTTGTTCGAACTGCATATCAGAACTGTATTTTACCGCATATGTAAATGTGTTGCTAAATTATTATAGTGTCCTTCTTAATACTGTAAACATCTCTTGATTTAAAGATTCAAATATAATTTTATCTTCATGTTATTTAGATCTTCAAGCTCTTTAACCGCTTGTCTCAAAGTTGCTTCATCTTGCTATTTTCCAATCTTTTATCCATTTATATTATATCAAATATTTTCTGAAAAAATAGTATTTAGATAATTTAAATAAAAACTTTTATGTAAAAAGTAGCTAACAGGAGTCAATTCAGAAAATATTTTTATAACGAAATGATTTATCAGCAAATTTACACCGCAAACACTAAACTAATCGAAATTTATATAAAGGAACAAATCAGCGTAAAATTGTATTTCATATGAGTAGCTATTACTATAACTTTTAGAGTTGAACAAGTTTCAACAGACTATTTCAATAATTATTCTAGCTTTCTTCTTTAATTCGATAGCAAAGATTATTTGGTGAATCAAAATGTAGTAGTTTTCAATTTGTACCTTTACACAGAACTTTAAAACTTTTAACTGTTTCCAGTAATTGATTGAAATGTTTTAAACATTTTTTTAATCAATATTTTGTTGATGGTAATCTAGTCAGAGTTTGGTTCATAATTTTGACTCCAAATACAACACCTCAATAATAATAATTCAAAAATATTATCAATATTACTGCTAATATTGATGAAACCATTACTATCTTCATTAAACTAAAATGTTTGAAATTTAACAAGTATCAGTCAAAGAAAACCAAAATTTTGAACTTAAAACCTTTAAATCTGCTTGAAAAGGTTTTGAATAAAGTTATAAAAAAAAAATTGAAATATTTTTAGTAATCAGAAACAGAATAAGATAAGCCTTAAAATTAGAAATTAATGAAATAGATTGTCTCAATAATACAAAGATATCTACTTCATATAAAATATATGTAATTATTAAACCTATAAATCTTTGTAAAAGTCACTTAAAAATATCTTAAATTGAATAAAATCAGAGAATTCAAGAAAACAATTTCTACGTTTCCATTTAATTTCCTAGAAAGAAAAAGTTTCAAATAAAAGTAAAAATATTTGGAATAAATAACAAATTTGAGATGATCTCTCGTGGCCGGTTAGCTCAGTTGGTTAGAGCGTCGTGCTAATAACGCGAATGTCGCGGGTTCGATCCCCGTACTGGCCATGTCCTGTGTCCTCGTTAGTATAGTGGTGAGTATCCCCGCCTGTCACGCGGGAGACCGGGGTTTGATTCCCAGACGGGGAGTTTATTTTGTCAACTTAAAATTTCATCATTTATGAAATTTTTCTGAGAATAAAAACATTTTTTGTAGCAATTTTTGGGGTGAGCACTTACATGGTTGCCTTCAAGAAATAAATCTAACTTTCAGCATTTTGTGGTTGGTAAGTTAACAGCTTACCAAGTCAATCAGAAAACAATTTTGCCAACTTTCACTTTATAATGTTATCCGCAACATATACATCCCATCCTAAGCAAATCTTTATTGCCATGAAATATTTTCCCATCTTTTACCTTTTTTGATTTTTAGTAAATGTTGGTGACGTGATCTTTACTTCTTTCAATTATATTTTAATTAGCTATGGCCTATTTTTCTACAAACTTATTTCAGTAGAAGCAAAATATTTATCAATATGAACTAAGCTGTGTTTACTTAGTATCTGTATTATCTTTTTTATTAATAGTAAAGATATTTTTTAGAATATTTTATTTGATTTTTAGTTATTTTATTGATGTATTTGTGGATTATTTTAATTCTTTTAAAAAATTTTTTATATTTTACTTCAAATACTTATTTATTGTATTTCCTTCTTATAATTTGTTAATAACTCTTGTTGTTTTAGTGGATTTAATTATAAACAATTTACTTTTATGGGAAACCTACAATTTGCAATAACTACAAATTTAATTCGTATAACTGCTTTATAGATATAGAAATTTTGTTGATGATTTGTTAAACCTTTTTATCAATAAGATTAAAGTCAAAGCACGTACCATCTTTGTATGACATGAGCAAATGACGAATTTAATTTTAAATGAGGATTACACACTTCCTTAAGATATTTGTATCTTAATAACAATGTAATTCAAGATATAGGTAGTTCAACAATGTGTTTCCTTCCCAGTTTCTTCAGTTCAATAAATCTTGAACAAGTTAATATTTCTAATAATAAACTGAAGCATCTCTCTAATGAAATCAATTGTTTGAGCACCGAAGAATAACTACCTATTCTAATTAACTAAAATATTTGCCACCCGGCATATTGAATTTATTGATTCTGAAATTGTGTAGTTTTTTAAAAATCCTTTATACGAGTTTGGCAACCAGCCAATCAATGTCCAAGTATATCATGATGACATCTTTGTATGACATGAGCCATAACGTAGCTTACAGGAACAGTTTGTTGTCTGCTAAGATACCTGTACTCTTGAAATTACTTAATTGTGTGGATGAAAAAGAGATTCGTTCGTGTGGTGACAAGATTTTTACAGAATCACGAATAGCAATTGTGCAAGTAACTAGACGAGGATCATGAAAGCAGCCAAAATCAGGTTTTATCCCAGAAAACTTTCCTGTTAAAGCTGAATCCAGCTCTAAGCGATGTTTACTGAAGTAATTGCAAGAAATAACACAAAATAAATATCTTGAAGTCTAATAATTCATAACAAGAATGTTTCTATTTGCAAATTGAGAAAATCGATTGTAATTTTTTTACGTATATTTTCTTGTCTTACGTTAATTATACTTTTTTTTGAAAGAAATCTCAATTTCTTTGGTGGATTATTTGATTATAAAATCTATTCTCTTCTAGAACAATCAAAATTTATATTTTACAAACTGCTAAGTTTATTTTTTGTGTTGAAGATTAAATATTTTCCAGTGAATTAAGGTTAGACAGATTTAAACAACTTAAACAGATTTGCTTGAACAAATTATTGACAACATTATCTAATACACTATCATTATTTTCAAATAGTTTACAAAAACTACAATTCATTTTCAGATCAATAACCTCAATACTGTATAGACGAATTTTTTTTTAATATTATTTATAGAATTTTATTACTTTCATTGCTATCTCTTTTTGTATCAGTGATTTCAAAAACCCCATAAACAAATTCCTGTGTATCAAAAAAATCACATTAACTTTTGTTATGTTTCATAAAGCTTTCTTGTGAAAGATAAATTATGAGTCATAAGAGGGATGTTAGATATTTTGTTATCAATATTTAGTGACACTTTGTCTGTTTACTTTATTTCTTCAGGTTTTATGAAATATCTAAATAGTTATTATATAGAATAGATAATAGTTTTTTTTCACTTAAAATACTTTTTAATTATCTAACTTTTTTATTTAACTTTAATTTTTGTTAAATCAATCAAACTAACTTTAATTTTTTATTAAAAATTTTAAAATTTAAAGAAAATATTAATTGATTTTTAAATGTTGTGTAAACGTACAAATTAAAAACTACTGAATGTTGATTCAGCAAATAATCCTTTCTTTTAAACAAAAGAAGATAATTTTTATTCAATCTTGAATTAGTTTGTTGAAACTTGTTCAACTCTAAAAATTAAAATGTATTTAATGACGTATTTCACAAACAATTTTACGCTGATTTTTTGTCTATATAAATTTCTAGTAGTTTAGTGTTTGTTGTAAAGATTTGCTAATAAATTATTTCGTTATAAAAATATTTTTGAATTGACTCCTGTTAGCTACATATTTTTACATAAAATGTTTGAATTAAATTATCTAAATTTAATTTTTTTAGAAAATATTTGATATAATATAAATGGATAAGAGATGGGAAATTAGGAAAATGAAGCAACTTTGGGACAAGCGGTTAGAGAGTTTGAATATCAAAATAACAAGATGATAAAAGTATATTAGAAACTTTAAATCATGAGATGTTTATAATATTAATAAAGGCACTATAATAATTTAGCAACACATTTACGTATGCGGTAAAAAACATTTCTGATATGTAGTTCAAACAGCACAGCTTTTCATCTATTTTAAGATTGAAAAAGTTCAATCTAAGATACAAGAGTAATAATGGTCTAGTAGTTCATCTTTATCCTCACAAATATTCAAACAAGATCTTACAGGTATTTATCTGAGATTTCATTGCAATTATATTTCAATATAGAAATAATTAATTTCTAAAAAGTTGATTTTTTGTATTTTTTTTGAAACTTTAAAATAACTTTTTAGAAATGAGTTGAAATTCGCAAAAATTTTAAATAATTTTTTCAGCATCGTTTCATAATTTCTTTCTTTTTAAGTTAAATCAAAACATTTTCTTAAATATCTTCTCAATAAAAATATCAATCTAAAGTCCCAGGTGGTCTAGTGGTTAGGATTCGTGGCTCTCACCCACGCTGCCCGGGTTCGATTCCCGGTCTGGGAACATTTCTTTTATAACAATTTTTTTTCTCAGCCGGATTTATCTGGTAAAATGATGTTAGTGGATTTATTAATTTATTATAAAATTTTTAGATATGGTTTAAATTTGATTGGAGCAAATCGGTTAGTTATGTTTAATCCTGATTGGAACCCTGCTAACGACAAACAAGCCATGGCTAGAGATGGGCAAAAAAAACCTTGTTACATTTACAGGTTAAAAATTTATTAAAAAGTCAATTGGAAACACTGAAAATTAAAGTGACCGAAAATGGCTTCTTGCAGATTACTCGCAACTTCAAGTATTGAAGAGAAAGTATTTCAGCGCCAAGCTCATAAAAAGGCACTTTCGTCGTGTGTAGTGGACCGTGAAGAAGATGTAGCTAGACATTTCTAATGTGATCAGCTACTTCAGTTGTTTTTACCACTCAACGACACGATGACGTCATGTAGAAGCGACACTCATTCAACACTTGCGCCCTCCACCGGCTACTGCTGATTGTAATTCAGATTTATCGGATTGGAGTCACTCATATTCAGTGAGACACATTTCGGATGACATTCTCAGTCGCGTCTAGGACCCTTCTGTGGCAAGTTTAGCCTTTCATCAGGTCTCGCATATCGCGCAACGAAAACCAGTTTGATGACGTCATCATTTTTCGATATGTTTGTCTTTATTTTTCGATATTAAATTAAAAAAAGAGAAAAGTTGTAAACACTGTTTTACAATAATTTTTTACGATAGTAGTTTACGATTTTTAACAATTTTTTTAAAGAACAGTTTTTATATAATAGTTTTAAATGAAGTATTTTTTTATGCAGACAAAGAGGATATATTTTTATTTAAAGTCAAATTTTTTTCTAACCTTGATGTTCTTCCTGATATTTTACTTTTTTAGTAATTTTCAATTCTATAGTTTAAATATATTTTTTATTTTAATAGTTTTTCGATTTGAAATATTTAGATATTATAATTTATATTTATTATTTACAGTTTTTGTAAGTTGAATTTATAAGACGTTTTTTAAACAAAGTACCATTAAAATTTTTTTACTTGAAATGTCAAAAGTTTACTTTGAAATGACTTAAATTTCAATAATTATTAGTAATTTTGAAATTATGTTTAATACTAAATAAAATTTCTTTAATTTTAACTTTAAGTTTTGTTAAATCTATCAAACTAATTTTAATTTTTATTAAAAAATTTAAAGAAAATATTATTTGATTGTTAAACGTTGTGTAAACGTACCAATTAAACAATGCTGTGTATTGATTCAGCAAATAATCCTTTCTTTCAAATAAAGGAAGAAAATTTCAGTTTAATCTTGAAATAGTTTGTTGAAACTTATTCAACTCCAAAATCTAGCAAACATATTTGCACATATGAAGGACTTCTTGAACATTTTTACGCTGATTTTTCAGTTTATATAAATTTAGATTAGTTTAGTATTTGTGGTGTAAATTTGCTAATAAATTATTTCGTTATAAAATATTTCTTAATTGACTCCTTTTAGCTACTTTTTACATAAAAGTTTTTATCTAAATTATCTAAATACCATTTTTTTAGAAAATATTTGATACAATATAAATGGATAAGAGATTGGAAAATAGGAAAATGATGCAACTTTGAGACAAGCGGTTAGAGAGTTTGAAGATCTAAATAACATGAAGATAAAATTATATTTGAATCTTTAAATCAAAAGATGTTTATAGTATTAAGAAGGACACTATAATAATTTAACAACACATTTACGTATGCGGTAAAATACACTTCTGATATGCAGTTCGAACAACACAACTTATTTTTATTTATTTTTTTGATGAAAATCTATTAGCAAATCTACACCACAAACACTAAACTAGTAGAAATTTTTATAGAATAAAAAATCTGCGTAAAGGTATTATTGCAGATTTTTTCATTTAATATTTGAGATTGAACAAGTTTCAACAAACAAATTCAAGGTTGAACCTAAATTATCTCTTTCTATTTTTAAGAAATGAATATTCCCTGAATCAACATTTGGAACTTCTTAATTTGTACGTTTTTACATAGCATTTAACAATAAAATAATATTTTCTTTAAATTTTAAAATTTTTAACGAAAATTAAAATTAGTTTGATTGATTTAACAACAAAATTAAAGTTAAATAAAAAAGTAAGATCTGTACAAATTCTTTTTAATGTTTCAAGTGAAAAAATACTATTTTGCATTCTATAGAATAACTATTTAGATATTTCATAAAAACAAACGTAATTAAGTTTAAGATCAAATTAATATTTACCAAAACTAGATTCACAAAATTGTTGTTGGTTTCTCCGCTATCGGTTTCCTAAAAATATATTTTTAAGCTTTTTAATTATGTTTTCTCTTATGTTAAAACTTTTGATACAAATAAATACAAAACAAATGAATGTCTGGTTTGAGAATTATATGATTCGATATAAATATATATTATATATATATATATATATTATTTTTAAATATTTTAGAAAAAAACAAATTGCTAATAAAAGGATATCAAGATACTCTAGAGTAAAAACTTAAAGTCAAAAGTAGCTAACAGAAGTCAACTCAGAAAATTTTTATGACGAGATAATTTATTAGCAAATTCACACCACAATCAAAACTATCTGTAAATGAAGACTAATACATGATGTTAAATATAAATTAAAATATCAAATACTACACTATACAATAAAACTTGATACTAATACATGATGTTAAATATGAATTAAAGAAAATTAAAGCAATTAAAATTTCAACAATATTTTGATTTCTCTGAATTTCTTTTTATTAAATTAACAATATTGGCTTTTATACCTTGAAATAAGTCAAAGAATATTCAGAATATAATTTTTTGCTGAAAGAGAAGATAATTATAAACTTTCTGATTCGATTTTTTACTTTTGGATGCGTTAGAAAATGTAAATTAAAGTTTATTTTTTATGCGATTTACTTATTTTAATAATATTTTAATTTGGAAGTCTTACTTTCGTGAAAATTTATAAAATATAAATAATAAAAATTATAAACAGTTATTCAGTTTTTAACTACCTTACAAATACTCAAACATTATTTAATTTAATTGGCCTCAATAATATATAAAAAATCAACAATTATTTTCATTGAAAAATTGAAGTGTCTAAAAAGATATATCACCTAGTTTAAAATTGTTAGAAATTTCAGTAATCGACTTGACTGCTACTATTAAGTCTTCAAATAGAACATGGAACAACGAAAAAAGCTTATTAGTGAATAGTCAAATTTTATTTATGATTATAATATATATAAATTAAATTAAGGTATATATAAAATTATTATTTAGATATAAATTTAATTTACGTTTAAAAAAAGTGAAAATTATTTCAGTAATAAATTTAAGTATATTTTCAAACTAATGTATTATGAAATAAGGTGACAATATTGAGTTTTAATTTCATCATTTTAATAATTTACTTTTTCAACAAAGTTATTATTTTCCTTATTATGATTTTGCAATTAGTTTTTATATCAGTTTTTAGCTCGTAGTTTTCTACCGCATACAGATAAAAAACAACT
Source organism: Pegea sp. RAD2-039 (assembly GCA_034620365.1). Taxonomy (NCBI): domain Eukaryota; kingdom Metazoa; phylum Chordata; class Thaliacea; order Salpida; family Salpidae; genus Pegea; species Pegea sp. RAD2-039. The sequence goes on from JAQGEQ010000189.1 coordinate 124,216, forward strand.
TATTAAAGCAAAAATAATTGGGTAACTGACTTAATATAATCAATTGTAATTCACTTTTGGTAAGAAATTATAACATGAAAGCCACTAATAGTTATAGAAAACAAGGTTTATAACTCATTCATCATGAAGCCATGTTTAGTATTCTCTGTATTTCTTGTTTGATAATTTTAAACAAAACATAAAAATTACTTTTAAACGAAGTTAATAATCCAACAGATTTATTTCTCATTTTTTACAAAAAAAAATAATTTCAACTTTTAAATTTATTATTCAATCTGATTAAAAATTTTGACGATTGAACCAACTACTGATAAGTTATCTTCTGTACACGGACTTCCAGTTTCTTAATTGGTAACTTGGCTAGTACTTTTTCCAAATTGTAATCAAGAACATAAATAGAAGATGAAATGGAATAGGTCGGAATTCTGTTTGTAATTAATACATATTTTCATCCACTAATCAAATAAGTTAGTATGGAAGCAAACAAAAGATCAATTACAACTTATTTTACTTTGTACAGCAGTTGATATGTTATATTTTTTCAAGAAACTCAACAACCGTGGAAGGTTATAATGAAGATACAAAACGACATCTAAACCTCTTGTTTTGTTTTACTGAGTCCACATGTTTTGGTTTTACAACAATAACCTTTCTTCTTCTGGCGTACTTTGCACTTTTACATACATTCTAGAATTAATCATCAACATGTTAGTAGATTTAACGTAAAAGTTGTAGCTTACTAGTAGTTGTTGTTACACTCGACAAAAAACTTTCTTTACAACTAGCAGTCAGCCAAATGTCACCATCATTATACTCATTGAAATAAGTTTAATTATAATCTCTTTTTTATATTCTAAAATCATAAATAAATGAGAAAAAACGGACAATATCTTTAATGTAGAAACAAACAAATATGCTTTTAGAGTATTCTTTAAGTTAAGTACCATCAAATATAGAAAAATTTGTATTTACAAACCAACTTTGCTGCTAGCAGCACGCAAGTAATTACTTACTTTAATAGAATGGTGGACGCATGTTTAGAAAAAGTAATTTTAGATGTTTAATAGCTAAGATCTTTCATAATTTTACCAAATTGTTGCTGTTTGTATTTACTTACTGGTGTTTATAGTTTTGAAAATCGAAAAGTTATTAATAAAAATATCAGCAACCGTTTTCAAACATACTTTCATTTTCTACTCATATAGGTGCTTCACCGTGCGTGACCAGTTTATGCTAATTTATTTATACTAAAAGTATTTCAAGAGAGCCTAGAGACTGATTATCAAATTTTGAGAACCAGCAACCTTAAAATTAGAGGTAAGCTCTTTAACTTACTGTTTATAAACACATTATTAGTTTTGTCTGTACTAATTATTATTATGAAAAATGTATTTCAATTTTTTAATTTAATATCTAAAAGTTAAATCACTTTACTTAAAATGTCGCCAACTAAAACCTCAGTTAGTAGTAGTAGAAGGAGCTGTTGTGTATTGAAACGATATTAAGAAGCAAACCCTGACTAGATTAACATCAACAAAACATTAAATGAAAAATTGTTTAACAATTTCACTATTTTGCTGGAAGCAGTTAAAAGTTTTAAAGTTCTGTGTAAAAGCACAAATAAAAAACTAACAAGTGTTGATTTGATGAAAAATCCTGTCTAACAAATAAAGTAGGATAATTTAAGTTTAATTTAAATTAGTCTGTTAAATCTTTTTAAACTCTAATAATTAAACCTTAGAGAAGTGATGAGGATGGTTTTATGCTGATTTGTTTCATTATATAAATTTCGATTAGATTATTATATATATATATATATTTATATCGAATCATATAAATCTCAAACCAGACAATCATTTGTTTTGTATTTATTTGTATCAAAATTTTTAACATAAAAGAAAACATATTTAAAAAGCTTAAAATTATATTTTTAGAAAACCGATAGCGGAGAAACCAACAACAATTTTGTGAATCTAGTTTTAGTAAATATTAATTTGATCTTAAACTTAATTTCGTTTGTTTTTATGAAATATCTAAATAGTTATTCTATAGAATACAAAATAGTATTTTTTCACTTGAAACATTAAAAAAAATTTGTACAGATCTTACTTTTTTATTTAACTTTAATTTTGTTGTTAAATCAATCAAACTAATTCTAACTATTACTAAAGATTAAAAATTTAAAGGAAATATTATTTTATTGTTAAATGTTGTGTAAATGTACAAAATAAAGACTATTAAATGTTGATACAGCAAATAAGCCATTCTTTTAAATAAAGGAAATTAATTTATGCTTAATTTTGAAATAGCTTGTTGAAACTTGTTCAACTCCAAAAATTTTAAAGTTCACAATGTGGTTGATAAACAATTTTACGCCGATTTCTTTCTTTATATAAGTTTTACTAGTTTAGTGTTTGTGGTGTAAATTTTCTAAAAAATTATTTCGTCAAAAAAATTATCTGAATTGATTTCTGCTAGCTACTTTTTACTAAAAAGCTTTTATCTAAATTATCTAAAAATATTATTATAATGAATTTATGATTTAATATAATTGAAGAGATGGCAAAATATCAGAATGATGCAACTTTGAGACAAGTGGTTAGAGAGTTTGAAGATCAAAATAACAAGATGATAAAATTATATTTGAATCTTTAAATCAAGAGATTTATATTTATAAGAAAGGCACTAAAATAATTTAGCAGCACATTTACGTATGCGGTAAAATACACTTTTGATATTCCCGGTCTGGGAACTTTGTTTTAACAATTTTTTTCAGCCCGATTTATCTGGTAAAATGATGTTAGTGTATTTATTGATGGCAGCAACTCGTTCAATAAATGATGATAAATACGTGATTGTATCAAATTACACGCAAACGCTCGATTACTGTGAAAAATTGTGCCGTATGAGGAGGTAGAAAACTTGATGATGATGAATTTCAATCAACATTTTGTTGTCAGATACGGATATGTAAGATTAGATGGAAGTATGTCTATTAAAAAAAGATCTAAAATCCTAGAACGAATTGTATAATTCTTTTTGAAAATTTTTGTTTTTTATTTGGAAGCTTTAAAATGATTCTACGCAGTTCTAGAGAAAGACCAAAATTGGCCGAAATAATTATTTTCTCAATTCTAAATGTTTTTTTCTAACAATTCTTTTAAAGAACAGTTTATATATAATTGTTTCAAATGAAATATTTTTTATGCAAACAAACAGGATATATTTTTATTTAAAGTCAAATTTTTTTTAACTTTTATGTTCTTCTTGATATTTTACTTTTTTCAGTTCTTTTCAATTCTATAGTTTAAATATCTTTTTTATTTTAATAAGTTTTTGATTTGAAATTTTTAGATATTATAATTTATATTTATTATTTACAGTTTTTGTAAGTTGAATTTATAAAATGTTTTTATAAATAAATTACCATTAAAAATTTATTTATTTTTTTTACTTAAAATTTCAAAAGTTTATTTTGAAATTATGTTTCATACTAAATAAAATTTTTTTAAAAATTATTACAAAATTACATTTAAAATTTCTTCTATAAGTTTTTCCAAGCGTTTCTTACAATATATTTTTTTAAAAGCTTTTAACTTTGAAATTGAAAGGATGTTATCAGTTTATATTGACTAATATTAAGAAAAATTAAGGTATTGTCAAATAATTATTTGAAAACCTTACCGTATAGTTATGAGAAAGTTTGCGTTGCGTAATTTTTCATTAATATCATTTTTAAATTATATATGAATTGAAAGCTGCTTACTAGGTAACTGTTGAAATGTTTTGAATTATTATTTATTTTAATAAGTAACTTTAAAAAAAAACCATTTTGTTGGGTGTTGCTACACTAGTTGTTTGTTTGTTTGACGAACAAGTAGTAAAGCAGGAGGCTAAATCTAGTAGAATTTTACCGCATACGTAAATTTGTTGCTAAGTTTATTTAGTGCCTTTATTAATACTATAAACATCTCTTTATTTAAAGATTCAAATATATGTTTATCCATTCAATTGTATCAATTGTCAATTCAGAAAATTTTTTTGACGAAATAATTTATTAACAAATTTACAAAACAAACACTAAGCTAATAGAAATCTTTATAAAGGAACAAATCTGCGTAACGGTGTTTTAGAATTTTTCAAACAATTTAATTTTTGGAGTTGAACAAGTTTCAACAGACTGTTTGTATTTTAAATTTAAATTATCTTTCTTTATTTTAGAAAAGATTATTCGTAGAATCAACATTTAGTAGTTTTCAATTTGTACCTTTCACAGCACTTTAAACTTTTAACTGCTTCCAGTAAATGATTAAAGTTTTTTTTTTCAATCAATGTTTGATTGATGGTAATCTAGTCAGGGTTTGGTTCATAATATCGGCTCCATATCCAGCAGCTCCTTCTACTACTAACTGAGGCTTTATTTGGCGACATTTTAGGTAAAGTGGTTCAACTCTTAACAATTTACTATCCAAACATCAATTATAGTGTTGCCCACAGCAGCTTTTTATTGGCTGTTTTCTTCATTTACACCACAGGTATGATTCAGACTATTAGCAGTTAAGGGGTTCAAACTGTTATGAGTTTCATTCACTTATTTATAAATACTTTTTCATAAAAACAATTTTTATATTATATAAACAAGTTTACTTTATATTCTACCGACCAATTTCTCTTAGTAGCCTCTATTGAATCTTCAAATGATTATTTTTTTTAATCTCAGACTCAATTCTTCAAAATTTTTTTTCCCATCAATTTGAATTTCTTTTTCAAAAATCTCCCAGTGATCAGCTGTTGTCCTATCTCCATCAGTGGTTGTATTTCTCAATCAAGTCTTATAAACATCCTCATAGAACAAATAAATATGAAACGCCGATGTGTCTTGAAAGATGAATAGATGATGATCAACAATCAGATGACTACAATATAAATTTGGATTTAGAAACAGCTCTTGATGTGTGCTTACATAAAACAAGATAAAATTTAATTACAAGAATTACTCACGATACTTAGCTAAATGGATAAAACCAAAATTATCGTTTATCATGAAAAATGATTATTTCTATTTCTTCTTTTATCTAAAATCTAATTTAATTTGGTTTTAAGTTTTAGACTAAAGTATTTTTTATATTATAGAATTGATTATTTAAGATCTAAATACCAGTTACTGATGTAATTATTTAATAAAATTTTGCAGGATTTAGAAGATAATTAGATTGAAACTGGTTTGATTGCTTTCAGTCAAAGAGTAAACCATTGTAATTTATTTTTAAGAACATACTAAATTGTCATATATATACACAAGAAAATAAAATATTTTATTCATTTAAAAGATTTGAAATAAGTTTTACTGATTTAGAATTTTTGATTTAACTTTGATTTTTACTTAAACTATTAAAACAAACTTTCATTGGTATCAAAATTTTAATATAAGAGAAAACATAATTTAAAAGCTTAAAATTATATTTTTAGGAAACCGATTGCGGAGAAACCAACAATAGTTTTGTGAATCTAGTTTTGGTAAATATTAATTTGATCTTAAACTTAATTTCGTTTGTTTTTATGAAATATCTAAATTGTTATTCTATAGAATACAAATTACTTTTTTTTCACTTGAAACATTTTATGAAATTTGTACAGATCTTACTTTTTTATTTAACTTTAACTTTGTTGTTAAATCAATCAAACTAATTTTTATTTTTTATTAAAAATTTTAAAATTTAAAGAAAATAATATTTATTGTTAAATGTTGTGTAAAAACGTACAAATTAAAAACTACCAAATTTTTATTCAGGGAATATTCATTTCTTAAAAATAAAAAGAGATAATTTAGGTTCAATCTTGAATTTGTTTGTTGAAACTTGTTCAATCTCAAAATTTAATTGAAAAAATCTTGAATAAAACCTTTACGCAGATTTTTTAGTTTATAAAAATTTCTACTAGTTAAGTGTTTGTGGTGTAGATTTGCTAATAGATTTTCATCAAAAAAATAAATAAAAATAAATTGTGTTGTTCGAACTGCATATCAGAACTGTATTTTACCGCATATGTAAATGTGTTGCTAAATTATTATAGTGTCCTTCTTAATACTGTAAACATCTCTTGATTTAAAGATTCAAATATAATTTTATCTTCATGTTATTTAGATCTTCAAGCTCTTTAACTGCTTGTCTCAAAGTTGCTTCATCTTCCTATTTTCCCATCTCTTATCCATTTATATTAAATCATAAATTTGCTAAAAAAAATGGTATTTAAGTAATTCAGATAAAAACTTTTATGTAAAAAGTATCTAACAGGAGTCAATTCAGAAAATATTTTTATAACGAAATAATTTATTAGCAAATTTACACCGCAAACACTAAACTAATCGAAATTTATATAAAGGAACAAATCAGCGTAAAATTGTATTTCATATGAGTAGCTATTACTATAACTTTTAAAGTTGAACAAGTTTCAACAGACTATTTCAATAATTATTCTAGCTTTCTTCTTTAATTCGATAGCACAGATTATTTGGTGAATCAAAATGTAGTAGTTTTCAATTTGTACCTTTACACAGAACTTTAAAACTTTTAACTGTTTCCAGTAATTGATTGAAATGTTTTAAACATTTTTTTAATCAATATTTTGTTGATGGTAATCTAGTCAGAGTTTGGTTCATAATTTTGACTCCAAATACAACACCTCAATAATAATAATTCAAAAATATTATCTATATTTTTGCTAATATTGATGAAACCATTACAATCTTCATTAAACTGAAATGTTTGAAATTTAACAAGTATCAGTCAAAGAAAACCAAAATTTTGAACTTAAAACCTTTAAATCTGCTTGAAAAGGTTTTGAATAAAGTTATAAAAAAAAAATTGAAATATTTTTAGTATTAAGAAACAGAATAAGATAAGCCTTAAAATTAGAAATTAATGAAATAGATTGTCTCAATAATACAAAGATATCTACTTCATATAAAATATATGTAATTATTAAACCTATAAATCTTTGTAAAAGTCACTTAAAAATATCTTAAATTGAATAAAATCAGAGAATTCAAGAAAACAATTTCTACGTTTCCATTTAATTTCCTAGAAAGAAAAAGTTTCAAATAAAAGTAAAAATATTTGGAATAAATAACAAATTTGAGATGATCTCTCGTGGCCGGTTAGCTCAGTTGGTTAGAGCGTCGTGCTAATAACGCGAATGTCGCGGGTTCGATCCCCGTACTGGCCATGTCCTGTGTCCTCGTTAGTATAGTGGTGAGTATCCCCGCCTGTCACGCGGGAGACCGGGGTTTGATTCCCAGACGGGGAGTTTATTTTGTCAACTTAAAATTTCATCATTTATGAAATTTTTCTGAAAATAAAAACATTTTTTGTAGCAATTTTTGGGGTGAGCACTTACATGGTTGCCTTCAAGAAATAAATCTAACTTTCAGCATTTTGTGGTTGGTAAGTTAACAGCCTACCAAGTCATCAGAAAACAATGTTGCCAACTTTCACTTTATAATGTTATCCGCAACATATACATCCCATCCTAAGCAAATCTTTATTGCCATGAAATATTTTCCCATCTTTTACCTTTTTTGATTTTTAGTAAATGTTGGTGACGTGCTCTTTACTTCTTTCAATTATATTTTAATTAGCTATGGCCTATTTTTCTACAAACTTATTTCAGTAGAAGCAAAATATTTATCAATATGAACTAAGCTGTGTTTACTTAGTATCTGTATTATCTTTTTTATTAATAGTAAAGATATTTTTTAGAATATTTTATTTGATTTTTAGTTATTTTATTGATGTATTTGTGGATTATTTTAATTCTTTTCAAAAAATTATTTATATTTTACTTCAAATACTTATTTATTGTATTTCCTTCTCATAATTTGTTAATAACTCTTGTTGTTTTAGTGGATTTAATTATAAACAATTTACTTTTATGGGAAACCTACAATTTGCAATAACTACAAATTTAATTCGTATAACTGCTTTATAGATATAGAAATTTTGTTGATGATTTTTTAAACCTTTTTATCAATAAGATTAAAGTCAAAGCACATACCATCTTTGTATGACATGAGCAAATGACAAATTTAATTTTAATTCAGGATTACACACTTCCGTAAGATGTTTGTATCTTAATAACAATGTAATTCAAGATATAGGTAGTTCAACAATGTGGTTCCTTCCCAGTTTCTTCAGTTCAATAAATCTTGAACAAGTTAATATTTCTAATAATAAACTGAAGCATCTCTCTAATGAAATCAAATGTTTGAGCACCGAAGAATAACTACCTATTCTAATTAACTAAAATATTTGCCACCCGGCATATTGAATTTATTGATTCTGAAATTGTGTAGTTTTTTAAAAATCCTTTATACGAGTTTGGCAACCAGCCAATCAATGTCCAAGTATATCATGATGACATCTTTGTATGACATGAGCCATAACGTAGCTTACAGGAACAGTTTGTTGTCTGCTAAGATACCTGTACTCTTGAAATTACTTAATTGTGTGGATGAAAAAGAGATTCGTTCGTGTGGTGACAAGATTTTTACAGAATCACGAATAGCAATTGTGCAAGTAACTAGACGAGGATCATGAAAACAGCCAAAATCAGGTTTTATCCCAGAAACCTTTCCTGTTAAAGCTGTATCCTGCTCTAAGCGATGTTTACTGAAGTAATTGCAAGAAATAACAAAAAATAAATATCTTGAAGTCTAATAATTCATAACAAGAATGTTTCTATTTGCAAATTGAGAAAATCGATTGTAATTTTTTTACGTATATTTTCTTGTCTTACGTTAATTATACTTTTTTTTGAAAGAAATCTCAATTTCTTTGGTGGATTATTTGATTCTAAAATCTATTCTCTTCTAGAACAATCAAAATTTATATTTTACAAACTGCTAAGTTTATTTTTTGTGTTGAAGATTAAATATTTTCCAGTGAATTAAGGTTAGACAGATTTAAACAACTTAAACAGATTTGCTTGAACAAATTATTGACAACATTATCTAATACACTATCATTATTTTCAAATAGTTTACAAAAACTACAATTCATTTTCAGATCAATAACCTCAATACTGTATAGACGAATTTTTTTATATATTTGTTATAGTCATTTATTACTTTCATTATTATCTCTTTTTGTATTAGTGATTTCAAAAACCCCGTAAACAAATTCCTGTGTGTATCAAGAAAATCACATTAACTTTTGTTATGTTTCATAAAGCTGTCTTTTGAAAGATGAATTATGAGTCATAAGAGGGATGTTAGATATTTTGTTATCAATACTTAGTGACAATTTGTCTGTTTACTTTATTTCTTCTGGTTTTATGAAATATATAAATAGTTATTATATGAAATAGATAATAGTTTTTTGTTCACTTAAAATATTTTCTAATGATATAACTTTTTATTTAACTTTAATTTTTGTTAAATGATTCAAACTAATTTTAATTTTTATTAAAAATTTTAAAATTTAAAGAAAATATTATTTTATTTTTAAATGTTGTGTAAACGTAACAATTAAAAACTACTAAATGTTGATTCAGCAAATAATGCTTTCTTTCAAATAAAGGAAGATAATATAAGTTTAATCTTGAATTAGTTTGTTGAAACTTGTTCAACTCTAAAAATTAAAATTTATTTAATGATGTATTTCACAAACAATTTTACGCTGATTTTTTGTTTATATAAATTTCTAGTAGTTTAGTCTTTGTTGTAAAGATTTGCTAATAAATTATTTCGTTATAAAAATATTTTTGAATTGACTCCTATTAGCTACATATTTTTACATAAAAGTTTTTATTTAAGTTATCTAAATACCATTTTTTTAGAAAATATTTGATATAATATAAATGGATAAGAGATGGGAAATTAGGAAAATGAAGCAACTTTGGGACAAGCGGTTAGAGAGTTTGAAGATCAAAATAACAAGATGATAAAAGTATATTAGAAACTTTAAATCATGAGATGTTTATAATATTAATAAAGGCACTATAATAATTTAGCAACACATTTACGTATGCGCTAAAATACACTTCTGATATGTAGTTCAAACAACACAGCTTTTCATCTATTTTAAGATTGAAAACGTTCAATCTAAGATACAAGAGTAATAATGGTCTAGTAGTTCAGCTTTATCCTCACAAATATTAAACAAGATCTTACAGGTATTTATCTGAGATTTCTTCGCATTTATATTTCAATATAGAAATAATTAATTTCTAAAAAGTTGATTTTTTGCATTTTTTTGAGACTTTAAAAAGACTTTTTAGAAATGAGTTGAAATTCGCAAAAATTTTAAATAATTTTTTTAGCATCGTTTCATAATTTCTTTATTTTTAAGTTAAATCGAAACATTTTCATAAAAATTTCTCAATAAAAATATCAGTCGCGAGTCCCAGGTGGTCTAGTGGTTAGGATTCGTGGCTCTCACCCACGCTGTCCGGGTTCGATTCCCGGTCAGGGAACTTTTTTTTTAAACAAATTTTTTCTCAGCCGGATTTATCTAGTAAAATGATGTTAGTGGATTTATTAATTTATTATAAAACTTTTAGATATAGTTTAAATTTGATTGTTGCAAATCGGTTAGTTATGTTTGATCCTGATTGGAACCCTGCTAACGACGAACAGGCCATGGCTAGAGTGTGGAGAGATGGTGAAAAAAAGCCTTGTTACATTTACAGGTTAAAAATTTATTAAAAAATCAATTGGAAACGCTGAAAATTAAAGTGACCGAAAATGGCTTCTTGCAGATTACTCGCAACTTCAAGTATTGAAGACAAAATATTTCAGCGCCAAGCTCATAAAAAGGCACTTTTGTCGTGTGTAGTGGACCGTGAAGAAGATGTAGCCAGACATTTCTCACGTGATCAACTACGTCAGTTGTTTTCACCGCTCGACGACACGATGACGTCATGTAGAAGCGACACTCATTCAACACTTAAGTGCAAAAGGTAATTACGTCTCTTCGTATCGCGTCAATGACGTCATCAACGACAATTTTTTTAAAGAACAGTTTTTATATAATAGTTTCAATTGAAATCTTTTTTATGCAGACATACAGGATATATTTTTATTTAAAGTCCAATTTATTTTTAACTTTGATGTTCTTCTTGATATTTTACTTTTTTTAGTTCTTTTCAATTCTATAGTTTAAATATCTTTTTTATTTTAATAGGTTTTTGATTTGAAATATTTAAATATTCTAATTTCATTTATTATTTACAGTTTTTGTAAGATGAATTTATAAAATGTTTTTTAAATCAAGTATCATAAAAAATTTGTTAATTTTTTTGTCTCAAAATGTCAAAAGTTTACTTTGAAATGACTTCAATTTCAATAATTATTTGTAATTTTGAAATTATGTTTAATACTAAATAAAATTTCTTTGAAAATTATTACAAAATTCTATTTAAAATTTCTTCTATAAGTTTTTTCAATCGTACTTTACAATAACTTTTTTTAAAAGCTTTTAACTTTGAAATTGAAAGGATGTTATCAATTTATATTGACTAATATTAAAAAAAATCAAGGTATTGTCAAAGAATTATTTAAAAAACTTACCGTATAGTTATGAGAAAGTTTGCGTTGCGTAAATTTTCATTAATTCCATTTTTAAATTATGTATGAATTGAAAGTTGCTTACTGAGTAAATGTTGAAATGTTTTGAATTATTATTTATTTTAAAAAGTAACATTTAAAAAAAGCCATTATGTTGGGTATTGCTACGCTAGTTGTTTGTTTGGTTGACGAACAAGTAGTAAAGCAGGAAGCTAAATCTAGTAAAATTTTACCGCATACGTAATTGTGTTGCTAGATTTGTTTAGTGCCTTTATTAAGATTATAAAGATCTCTCAATTTAAAGATTCAAATATAATATATAATATAATATAAATTTATCTTCAAACTCTCTATTCACTCGTCTCAAAGTTGCACATTCTGATATTTTCCTATCTCTTCTATTTTATTAAGTAAGAAAATTGCTTAAAAAATCTTATTTAGATTATTCAAATAAAAACTTTAAAATCAAAAGTAGCTAACAGGAGTCAATTCAGAAAATATTTTTATGACGAAATAATTTATTAGCAAATCTACACCACAAACACTAAACTAATAGAATTTTTTATAAAGAAACAAATCAGCGTAAAAGCGTCTTCATCACTTGGATAAATTGTTATTTTTAGAGTTGAATACGATTCAACAGACTATTTTAATTATTAAATCAAAAGTATCTTTTTCTGTTTAAAACAAAACATTTATTAGTTTTTAATTTGTGTCTTTTGATATTTAGATGACTTAAATAGAAACTTTAAAGAAAAACGTATCTAATTGAAGGAAATTCAGAAAATTTTCCTTTGACCAACTAATTTATTAGCAATTTTACACTACAAGCACTAAACTACTAGAAATTTATATAAAGTAAAACGTCAGCGACTTAAGCGATTAATAAATATATAAATTTTCTTAATTTTTGGAGTTGAACAAGTTTCAACTCACTAATTTAAGATTAAACCTAAATTATTTTTGTTTATTTGCTAGAAAGGATTATTTGCTATATCAACATTTGGTAGTTTTTAATATGTACGTTTTTACACAACATTTAACAATAAAATAATATTTCCTTTAAATTTTTAAATTTTTAATAAAAATTAAAATTAGTTTGATTGATTTAACAACAAAATTAAAGTTAAATAAAAAAGTAAGATCTGTACAAATTATTTCAAATCTTTTAAATAAATAAACTATTTTATCTTCTTGTATATAAATCTGAGAGTTTAGTAAGTTCTTGAAAAGAAATTAAAATGGTTTACTCTTTGACTGAAAGCAATCAAACCAGTTTCAATCCAATAATCTTCTAAATCCTGCAAAATTTTATTAAATAATTACATCAGTAACTGGTATTTAGATCTTAAATAATCAATTCTATATTATAATAAATACTTTAGTCTAAAACTTAAAACCAAATTAAATTAAAATTTAGATAAAAGAAGAAATAGAAATAATCAGTTTTCTTGATAAACGATAATTTTGGTTTTATCCATTTAGCTAAGTAGGGTGAGTAATTCTTGTAATTAAATCTTATCTTGTTTTATGTAAGCACACATCAAGAGCTGTTTCTAAATCCAAATTTGTATTGTAGTCATCTGAATGTTGATCATCATCTATTCATCTTTCAAGACACATCGGCATTTCATATTTATCTGTTGTATCAGGATGTTTATAAGACTTGATTGAGAAATACAACCACTGATGGAGATAGGATAACTACTGATCACTGGGAGATTTTGAAAAAGAAATTCAAATTGATGTGGAAAAAAGAAAAATTTTGTAAGATGGAGTCTGAAAATAAAAAAAATAATCATTTGAAGATTCGATAGAAGCTACTACAAGAGAAATTGGTCGGTAGAATATAAAGTAAACATGTTTATATAATATAAAAATTGTTTTCATATAAAAGTATTTAGAAATGAGTGAATGAACCTCATAACCGTTTGAACTCCTTAACCGTTAATAGTCTGAATCATACCTGTGGTGTAAAGGAAGAAAAGACCCAATAAAAAGCTGCTGTGGGCAACACTATAATTCATCTTTGGATAGTAAATTTTTAAGAGTTAAATCATTTTACCTAAAATGTCGCAAACTAAAACCTCAGTTAGTAGTAGAAGGAGCTGCTGGATATGGAGCCGATATCATGAACCAAAACCCTGACTAGATTACCATCAACAAAACATTGATTGAAAAATAACTTAAATCATTTACTGGAAGCAGTTAAAAGTTTTTAAGTGCTGTGTAAAAGCACAAATAAAAAACTACTAAATGTTGATTCTACGAATAATCTTTTCTAAAATAAAGAAAGATATTTTAGATTTAATATTCAAATAGTCCGTTGAAACTTGTTCAACTATAAAAATTGAAGAATTTTTTGACATAATCAGCCTGAATTTTCTATGCTGAATTTTTCTTTATATAAATTTCTAGTAGTTTAGTGTTTGTGGTGTAAATTTGATAATAAATTATTTCGTCATATAAAATTTTCTATGCTGACTCCTGTTAGTTACTTTTTACTTAAATTTTTTTATCTAGATTATCAAAACAAGATTTTCTAGCAAATTTATTATAAGTGTAAATGGATACGCGATGGGAAATTATTTGGTTTAATATAATTGAAGAGATGGGAAAATAGCAAGATGAAGCAACTTTGAGACAAGCAGTTAGAGAGTTTGAAGATAAAATAACAAGATGATAAGATTAAATTTGAATTTTTAAACCAAGAGATATTTATAGTATTAATAAAGGCACTAAATAAACTTAGCAACAAATTTACGTATGCGGTGAAATTTTACTAGATTTAGCCTCCTGCTTTACTACTTGTTCGTCAACCAAACAAACAACTAGTGTAGCAACACCCAACAAAATGGCCTTTTTTTAAAGTTTCTAATTAAAATAAATAATAATTCAAAACATTTCAACATTTACTTAGTAAGCAGCTTTCAATTCATACATAATTTAAAAATGGAATTAATGAAAAATTACGCAACGCAAACTTTCTCATAACTATACGGTAAGGTTTTCAAATAATTATTTGACAATACCTTATTTTTCTTAATATTAGTTAATTTAAACTGATAACATCCTTTCAATTTCAAAGTTAAAAGCTTTTAAAAAAAGATATTGTAAGGAACGCTTGGAAAAACTTATAGAAGAAATTTTAAATATAATTTTGTAATAACTTTCAAAGAAATTTTATTTAGTATGAAACATAATTTCAAAATTACTAATAATTATTGAAATTTAATTCATTTCAAAATAAACTTTTGAAATTTTGAGTAAAAAAATAAATAAATTTTTAATGGTAATTTATTTATAAAAACATTTTATAAATTAAACTTACAAAAACTGTAAATAATAAATATAAATTATAATATCTAAAAATTTCAAATCAAAAACTTATTAAAATAAAAAAGATATTTAAACTATAGAATTGAAAAGAACTAAAAAAGTAAAATATCAAGAAGAACATAGAAGTTAAAAACAATTTGACTTTAAATAAAAATATATCCTTTTTGTTTGCATAAAAAAGATTTCATTTGAAACAATTATATAAAAACTGTTCTTTAAAAGAATTGTTAGAAAAAAACATTTAGAATTGAGAAAATAATTATTTCGGCCAATTTTGGTCTTTCTCTAGAACTGCGCAGAATCATTTTAAAGCTTCCAAATAAAAAACAGAAATTTTCAAAAAGAATTATACAAATCGTTCTAGGATTTTAGATCTTTTTTTAATAGTCATACTTCCATCTAATCTTACATATCCGTATCTGACAACAAAATGTTGATTGAAATTCATCATCATCAGGTTCTCTACCTCCTCATACGGCACAATTTTTCACATAAATCGAGCGTTTGCGGGTAATTTGATACAATCACGTATTTATCATCATTTATTGAACGAGTTGCTGCCATCAATAAATCCACTAACATCATTTTACCAGATAAATCGGGCTGAAAAAAATTGTTAAAACAAAGTTCCCAGACCGGGAATATCAAAAGTGTATTTTACCGCATACGTAAATGTGCTGCTAAATTATTTTAGTGCCTTTCTTATAAATATAAATCTCTTGATTTAAAGATTCAAATATAATTTTATCATCTTGTTATTTTGATCTTCAAACTCTCTAACCACTTGTCTCAAAGTTGCATCATTCTGATATTTTCCCATCTCTTCAATTATATTAAATCATAAATTTATTATAATAATATTTTGAGATAATTTAGATAAAAACGTTTAAGTAAAAAGTAGCTAGCAGAAATCAATTCAGATAATTTTTTTTACGAAATAATTTTTTAGCAAATTTACACCACAAACACTAAATTAGTAAAACTTATATAAACAAACAAATCATCGTAAAATTGTTTATCAACCACATTGTGAACTTTAAAATTTTTGGAGTTGAACAAGTTTCAACAAGCTATTTCAAAATAAAGCATAAATTAATTTCCTTTATTTAAAAGAATGGCTTGTTTGCTGTATCAACATTTAATAGTCTTTATTTTGTACATTTACACAACATTTAACAATAAAATAATATTTCCTTTAAATTTTTAATCTTTAGTAATAGTTAGAATTAGTTTGATTGATTTAACAGCAAAATTAAAGTTAAATAAAAAAGTAAGATCTTTACAAATTTTTTTTAATGTTTCAAGTGAAAAAATACTATTTTGTATTCTATAGAATAAATATTTAGAAATTTCATAAAAACAAACGAAATTAAGTTTAAGATCAAATTAATATTTACCAAAACTAGATTCACAAAATTGTTGTTGGTTTCTCCGCAATTGGTTTTCTAAAAATATAATTTTAAGTTTTTAATTATGTTTTCTTATATGTTAAAAATTTTGATACAAATAAAAGTTTGTTTTATTAAGTTAAGTAAATATCGAAGTTAAATTCAAAAGTTTTAAATCTGAAAAACTTATTTCAAATCATTTAAATGAATATAGTATTTTATCTTCTTGTATATAAATATGACAATTTAGTAAGTTCTTGAAAAGATATTAAATGGTTTACTCTTTGTCTGAAAGCAATCAAACCAGTTTTAATCCAATTATCTTCTATATCCTACAAAATTTCATTTAATAATTACATCAGTAACTGGTATTTAGATCTTTAATAACTATATTTATACCACTCTTAACATTTAAAATCAAAATAAAATTGGTTTTAGATAGAAGAAGAAATAGAAATAATAATTTTTCACTCACTGTATCAGGTTCTGAAAATATCGAAGTGACTTCACTTTTTATTTCATCATTGTCAATCTAAAATCATAAATAAATATATTGAATAAATTCTAAGAAGTAAAAATCATATCTAAAAACAAAAGAACTAAGGTTTAGTATCGAATTAATAATTTCCAAAACTGGGTTCACCAAATTATGAAAATTACGAGGTAAAAACTGATATAAAACCAAATTACAAAAACATAATAAACAAAATAAATCTTTGATGAAAAACTAAATTTTTAAAATGATGAATTAAAACTCAATACTATCATCTTACTTCATAAAACTTTTGTTTGAAAAATTACTTAAATTAATTACTGAAACAATTTTTACTTTTTTTAAATGTAATTTAAGTTCATATCTCAATATTAATTTTATATATACTTTCATTTAACTTATAGATATTACAATTATAACTGTAATTTGACAATTTACTAATAAGCTTATTTAGTGATTCCTTGTTCTATTTGAAGACTTAATTGTAGTAGTCAAGTCGATTACTGAAATTTTTCAGAACTTTAAAAAAGATGATAAGTCTTTTAGACACTATAATTTTTCAATGGAAAAATTTGTTTATTTTTTATATATAATTGAGGCAAATCACATTTAATTAATGATCAAAAATAAATAAAATTAAAATTTCTGTTTGAGTATTTGTAAGGTAGTTAAAAACTGAAATTTGTTTATAATTTTTTATTAATTTTATAATAGAATAAAAAGTTGCCAAAGTTGAAGTCATGTCATCATATTAACTAATAAAGTTGAAGATTTAAAAGCAAATTTAACCTATTAACATTAATCTTGTCTGTTAGATTTAGAATTATCAATCTAAAAATAGATAAAAAGCTGTGGTGTTTGAACTACATATCAGAAGTGTATTTTACCGCATACGTAAATGTGATACTAAATTATTATAATGCATTTCTTAATACTCCAAAAACTCTTGATTTAAAAATTCAAATATAATTTTATCTTTTTGTTATTTGATTTTCAAACTCTCTAACCACTTGTTTCAAAGTTGCATCATTCTGATATTTTCCCATCTTTTCTATTATATTTAATCATATGTTTGTTAAAAAAAAGAATTTTAGATATTTTAGAATTAAAAAGATTATATTTAAATAGTTTAGATAAAAACAAATTGCCAATAAAACGATATCAAGATAGTACAGATTAAAACATTAAAGTCAAAATTAGCTAATTGGAGTCAATTCAGAAATTTTTTAAAGAGGTAATAATTTATTAGCAAATCTTCACCACAAACACTAAACTATCAGAAATTTATATAATGAAACAAATCAGCGTAATTGCGTCTTTATTACTTCTAGAAGTTTTAATTTTTAGAGATGAATAAGATTCTACAGACTAGTTCAAGATTAAACTTAAATTATCCCCCTTTATTTGTTGGAAAGGATTATTCATTAAATCAACATTTGTTAGTTTTTTATCTACGCTTTTACACAGAACTTTAACACTTTTAATTGCTTCCAGTAAATGACTGAAGTTTTTTTTCAATCTATGTTTTGTTGATGGTAATCTAGTCAGGATTTGGTTCATAATATCGGCTCCATATCCAGCAGCTCCTTCTACTACTAACTGAGGCTTTATTTGGCGACATTTTAGGTAAAATGATTTAACTCCTAAAAATTTACTATCCAAAGATCAATTATAGTGTTGCCCACAGCAGCTTTTTATTGGCTCTTTTCTTCGTTTACACCACAGGTATGATTCAGATTATTAACAGTTAAGGGGTTCAAACGGTTATGAGTTTCATTCACTTATTTCAAAATACTTTTTTATAAAAACAATTTTTATATTATATAAACAAGTTTACTTCATAATCTACCGACCAATTTCTCTTGTAGCTTCTATTGAATCTTCAAATGATTATTTTTTTTATTTTCAGACTCCATCTACCAATATTTTTCTTTTTTCCCATCAATTTGAATTTCTTTTTCAAAAATCTCCCAGTGATCAGCTGTTGTCCTATCTCCATCAGTGGTTGTATTTCTCAATCAAGTCTCATTAACATCCTGATACAACAAATAAATATGAAATGCCGATGTGTCTTGAAAGATGCATAGATGATGATCAACAATCAGATGACTACAATACAATTTTGGATTTAGAAACAGCTCTTGAAGTGTGCTTACATAAAACCAGAAAAAATTTAATTTCAAAAAATTTGTCTAGTTTTTAGGATTCGTGGCTATCACCCACGCGGCCCGGGTTCGATTCCCGGTCTGGGAACATTTTTTTGAACAATTTTTTTTTAGCCGGATTTATCTGGTAAAATGATGTTAGTGGATTTATTGATGGCAGCAACTCGTTCAATAAATGATGATAAATACGTGATTGTATCAAATTACACGCAAACGCTCGATTTATGTGAAAAATTGTGCCGTATGAGGAGGTAGAGAACTTGATGATGATGAATTTCAATCAACATTTTGTTGTCATATACGGATATGTAAGATTAGATGGAAGTATGACTATTAAAAAAAGATTTAAAATCGTAAAACGATTCAATGATCCAGCATCTCAAGATTTTGTGTTTATGTTAAGTAGTAAGGCAAGAGGGTACGATAAACAGTGTTTCCAAACAAAAAATTTAAAAAAAATTTCAATTTTTAGATGCAGTTTAAATTTGATTGGTGCAAATCGGTTAGTTATGTTTGATCCTGATTGGAATCCTGCTAACGACGAGCAGGTCATGGCTAGAGTGTGGAGAGACGGACAAAAAAAATTATTATGTTTACTGGTTGAAAATTTACAAAAAAATCAATTGGAAACACTAAAAATTAAAATGACGGAAAATGGCTTCTTGCAGATTACTTGCAACTTCAAGTATTGAAGAGAAAATATTTCAGCGCCAAGCTCGTAAAAAGTCACTTTAGTCGTGTGTAGTAGACCGTGAAAAAGATTTAGCTAGACATTTCTCACGTGATCAGCTACGTCAATTTTTTATTTGACGAACAAGTAGTAAAGCTGGAGGCTAAATCATAGTAAGCTAATTTTACCGCATACGTAAAATTTTCAAATAAAATCTTTTTTATGCAGATAAACAGGATATAATTTTATTTAAGTTCAAATTTTTTTCTAATTTTGATGTTCTTCTTGATATTTTACTTTTTTAGTTCTTTTTAATTCTATAGTTTAAATATCTTTTTTATTTTAATAGGTTTTTGATTTGAAATATTTAGATATTATAATTTATGTTTATTATTTACAGTTTTTGTAAGTTGAATTTATAAAATGTTTTTTTAAACAAAGTACCAATAAAAATTAATTAATTTTTTTTACTTAAAATGTCAAAAGTTTACTTTGAAATGACTTAAATTTCAATAATTATTAGTAATTTTGAAATTATGTTTAATACTAAATAAAATTTTTTTGAAAGTTATTACGAAATTCTATTTAAAATTTCTTCTATAAGTTTTTCCAAGCGTTCCTTACAATATCTTTTTTTAAAAGATTTTAACTTTGAAATTGAAAGGATGTAATCACTTTATATTGACTAATATTAAAAAATTTAAGGTATTGTCAAAGAATTATTTGAAAAACTTACCATATAGTTATGAGAAAATTTGCGTTTCGTAAAATTTATTAATTCCGTTTTTAAATTATGTATGAATTGAAAGCTGCTTACTAAGTAAATGTTGAAATGTTTTGAATTATTATTTATTTTAATAAGTAACTTTAAAAAAAAACCATTTTGTTGGGTGTTGCTACACTAGTTGTTTGTTTGGTTGACGAACAAGTAGTAAAGCAGGAGGCTAAATCTAGTAAAATTTTACCGCATACGTAAATATGTTGCTAGATTTTTATAATGCTATTCTTAATACTGTTAATATATATCAATTTAAACATCATGTACTAGTATCAAGTTTTATTGTATAGTATTAATTATTTTAACTTATAGTTAACATCATGTATTAGTCTTCATTTACAGATAGTTTTTTGATGAAGTTTTGATATAATAGAATATATTAATTTATTGTTTAAGGTTAAATGCTGTGAAAAAGTACAAATTTAAAAGTACAAAATGTAGATTTATTGAATAATACGTTCTATCTGATTTAGGAAGATAATTTAGGTTTAATCATGAAATGGTTTGTTGAAACTTGTTCAACTTCAAAAATTATTTAAACATTTCTTTCATTGATAATCAAACGCTGATTTTTTCCTTTATAAATATATCTAGTAGTTTAGTGTTTGTGGTGTAGATTTTTTAATAAATTAATTCGTCAGAAAAAAATTTCTGTTTGAGTATTGTATGGTAGTTAAATACTTAATAAATGTTTACAACTTTATATGACCTTTATAATATAATCAAAAGTTGTCAAGTTGAAGTCATGACATCATATTAAATTATAAAGTTAAAGATTTAAAAGCAAATTTAACCTATTAACATTAATCTTGTCTCTAATATTGAACATTTTCAATCTAAAAATAGATAAAACGATGAGATGTTTCAACTATACATCAAAAGTGTATTTCACCGCATACGTAAATGTGATACTAAATTATTGTAATGCACTTCTTAATACTCCAAAAACTCTTGATTTAACGATTCAAATATAATTTTATCCTCTTAGAAAATATAACTTAAAAGCTTAAGATTATATTTTTTAGGAAACTGATTGCGGAGAAACCAACAATAATTTTGTGAATCTAGTTTTGGTAAATATTAATTTGATCTTAAACTTAATTTCGTTTGTTTTTATGAAATATCTAAATTGTTATTCTATAGAATACAAAATACTTTTTTTTTCACTTCAAACATTTGAAATAATTTTTACAGATGTAACTTTTTTATTCAACTTTAATTTTGCTGTTAAATCAATCAAATTAATTTTAACTTTTACTAAAGATTTAAAAATTTAAAGCAAACATTATTTTATTGTTAAATGTTGTGTAAATGAACAAAATAAAGACTATTAAATGTTGATACAGCAAATAATCCTTTCTTTTAAACAAAGGAAATTATTTTATGTTTAATTTTGAAATAGCTTGTTGAAACTTGTTCAACTCCAAAAATTTAATAGTTCACAATGTGGCTCATAAACAATTTTACGATGATTTGTTTGTTTATATAAGTTTTACTAGTTTAGTGTTTGTGGTGTAAATTTGCTAAGAAATTATTTCGTCAAAAAACATTTTCTGAATTGATTTCTGCTAGCTACTTTTTACTTAAACGTTTTTATCTAAATTATCTAAAAATATTTTTATAATATATTTATGATTTAATATAATTGAAGAGATGGGAAAATATCAGAATGATGCAACTTTGAGACAAGTGGTTAGAGAGTTTGAAGATCTAAATAACAAGATGATAAAATTATATTTGAATCTTTAAATCAAGAGATTTATATTTATAAGAAAGGCACCAAAATAATTTAGCAGCACATCTTCGTATGCAGTAAAATACACTTTTGATATTCCCGGTCTGGGAACTTTTTTTTTACACAATTTTTTTTTTAGCCGGATTTATCTGGTAAAATGATGTTAGTGGATTTATTGATGGCAGCAACTTGTTCAATAAATGATGATAAAGACGTGATTGTATCAAATTACACGCAAACGCTCGATTTATGTGAAAAATTGTGCCGTATGAGGAGGTAGAGAACTTGATGATGATGAATTTCAATCAACAATTTGTTGTCAGATACGGATATGTAAGATTAGATGGAAGTATGACTATTAAAAAAAGATATAAAATCGTAGAACGATTGTATAATTCTTTTTGAAAATTTCTGTTTTTTATTTGGAAGCTTTAAAAAGATTCTGCGCAGTTCTAGAGAAAGACCAAAATTGGCCGAAATAATTATTTTCTCAATTCTAAATGTTTTTTTAACAATTCTTTTAAAGAATAGTTTTTATATAATAGTTTCAAATGAAATCTTTTTTTATGCAGACAAACAGGATATATTTTTATTTAAAGTCAAATTTATTTTTAACTTTGATGTTCTTGATATTTTACTTTTTCAGTTCTTTTCAATTCTATTGTTTAAATATCTTTTTTATTTTAATAAGTTTTTGATTTAAAATATTAGATGTTATTATTTATATCTATTATTTACAGTTTTTGTAAGTTGAATTTATAAAATGTTTTTTAAATCAAGTAGCATTAAAAATTTATTTATTTTTTTTACTTAAAATTTCAAAAGTTTATTTTGAAATGACTTAAATTTCAATAATTATTTGTAATTTTGAAATTATGTTTAATACTAAATAAAATTTCTTTGAAAATTATTACAAAATTCTATTTCAAATTTCTTCTATAAGTTTTTCCAATCGTTCCTTACAATATCTTTTTTTAAAAGCTTTTAATTTTGAGATTGAAAAGATGTAATCACTTTATATTGACTAATATTAATAAAATTTAAGGTATTGTCAAAGAGTTATTTGAAAAACTTACCGTATAGTTATGAGAAAGTTTGCGTTGCGTAATTTTTCATTAATTCCATTTTTAAATTATGTATGAATTGAAAGCTGCTTACTAAGTAAATGTTGAAATGTTTTGAATTTTGTTTATTTTAATAAGCAACTTTTAAAAAAAGCCATTTTGTTGGGTGTTGCTACACTAGTTATTTGTTTGGTTGACGAACAAGTAATAAAACAGGAGGCTAAATCTAGTAAAATTTTACCGCATAAGTAAATATGTTGCTGGATTTTTTTAGTGTCATTCTTAATACTATAAATATCTCTAGATTGAAAGATTCAAATAGAATTTTATCTTCTTGTTATTTTGATCTGCAAACTCTCCAATTGCCTGTCTCAAAGTTGCATCATTCTGATATTTTCCAATCTCTTCAATTATATTAAATCATAAATTATTTAAAAATTTGAACATTTTAAATAAAAATATTGAAGTCAAAATTAACTAACAGGAGTCAATTCAGAAAATTTTTTATAACGAAATAATTTATTAACAAATCTTCACCGCAAACACTAAACTAATCGAAATTTATATAAAGAAAATAATAAGAGTAAAAGAAAATACTTGAAGACGCCATTGTAGTTAATTATGGGAGTTGGACTAGTTTCAACAGACTATTTCTAGATTAAACCTAGATTTATTTAAAATTGTATCAGTAATTAATTTAAGTATTTTTTCAAACAATTTTTTATGAAGTAAGATAATAGTATTATATTTTTATTTCATCATTTTAATAATTTATTTTTTCATCGTGCTGTTTAAGCAGAATTTCTCTTTTTTTTGTTATGTTGCTGTACTTTGGTTTTATATCAGTTTTTACCTTGTAATTTTCAATAATTTGGTGAATCCGGTTTCGGTAATTCTTAATTTGATGCTAAACCTAATTTATTATGTTTTTAGATAGAGGTTTGCCTTCTTACAATTTCTTCTGATAAAAAATTTAAAGTATTTATTTATAATCTTAGATTGAAAATGCTGAAATAAAAAGTGAATTAACTTCGATATTTTCAGAACCTGATACAGTAAGTGAAAAATGATTATTTCTATTTCTTCTTCTATCTAAAAACAAATTCATATTGAATTAAAATGTTAAGAGTGGTATAAATATAGTTATTAAAGATCTAAATACCAGTTACTGATGTAATTATTTTATACAATTTTGTAGGATATAGAAGATGATTGGATTGAAACTGGTTTCATTGCTTTCAGACAAAGAGTAAACCATTTAATTTCTTTTCAAGAACTTACTAAATTGTCATATTTATACATTAGAAGATAAAATATTTTATTCATTTAAATGGTTTGAAATAAGTTTTTCAGATTTAAAACTTTTAGATTTAACTTCGATTTTTATTTAACTTATTAAAACAAACTTTTATTTGTATCAAAATTTTTGACGTGAAACAAAAAATAATTTAAAAGCTTAAACTTATATATTTTAGGAAACCGATTGCAGAGAAACCAGCAATAATTTGGTAAATCTAGTTTTGGTAAATATTAATTTGATTCTAAACTTAAATTCTTTTGTTTTTATGAAAAATCTAAATTGTAATTTTATAGAATACAAAATATTTTTCTTTCCACATAAAACATTTGAAATAATTTTCACAGATGTAACTTTTTTATTCAACTTTAATTTTGCTGTTAAATCAATCAAACTAATTTTAACTTTTACTAAAGATTTAAAAATTTAAAGTAAACATTATTTGATTGTTAAATGTTATGTAAATGTACAAAATAAAGACTATTGAATGTTGATACAGCAAATAATCCTTTCTTTTAAACAAAGGAAATTATTTTATGTTTAATTTTGAATTAGCTTGTTGAAACTTGTTCAACTCAAAAAATTAACAACTATTCAATGTATTTATTGAACATTTTTACGATGGTTTGTTGGTATATATAAGTTTTACTAGTTTAGTGTTTGTGGTGTAAATTTGCTAAGAAATAATTTCGTCAAAAAAAATTATCTGGATTGATTTCTGCTAGCTACTTTTTACTTAAAAGTTTTTATCTAAATTATCTAGAAATATTTTTATAATCAATTTATGATGTAATATAATTGAAGAGATGGGAAAATATCAGAATGATGCAAATTTGAGACAAGTGGTTAGAGAGTTTGAAGATCAAAATAACAAGAAAATACAATTAAATCTGAATCTTTAAATCAAGAGATGTTTATAGTATTAATAAACGCACTAAAATAATTTAGCAACACATTTACGTATGCGGTAAAATACACTTCTGATATGTAGTTCAAACAACACAGCTTTTCATCTATTTTAAGATTGAAAATGTTCAATCTAAGATACAAGAGTAATAATGGTCTAGTAGTTCATCTTTATCCTCACAAATAATAAACAAGATTTTACAGGTTTTTATCTGAGATTTCTTTGCAATTATATTTCAATATAGAAATAATTAATTTATAAAAAGTTGATTTTTTGCATCTTTTTTGACACTTTAAAGTAACTTTTTAGAAATGAGTTGAAATTTGCAACATTTTTAAATTATTATTTTAGCATCGTTTCGTAATTTTTTTATTTTTAAGTTAAATTAGAATATTTTGTTGAATAAATTCTCAATAAAAATAGTAAACGCAAGTCCCAGGTGGTCTAGTGGTTAGGATTCGTGGCTCTCACCCACGCAGCCTGGGTTCGATTCCCGGTCTGGGAGCTTCCTTTTTTCACAGTTTTTTTGTGTTGCTTCTCACAGTGCCTTTCTTAATAATAGGAATATATCTTGATTTAAAGATTTAAATTTAATTTTATCTTTTTGTTATTTTGATCTTCAAACTCTCTAACCGCTAGTCTCAAACTTGCATCATATTCCTAATTTCTTATCTCTTATCCATTTATATTAAATCAAATATTTGCTTAAAAAAATAGTACTTAGATAATTTAAATAAAAACTTTTATGTAAAAAGTAGATAAAAGGAATCAATTCAGAAAATATTTTTATAACGAAATAATTTATCAGCAAATTTACACCACAAACACTAAACTAATATAAATCTATATAAAGGAAAATAACTGCGTAAAAGTACTCTGCTAATATTTCGAACATTTAATTTTTAGAGTTGAACAAGTTTCAACAAATTATTTCAATAATTATTCTAAATTTCTTCTTTAATTCGATAGCAAAGATTATTTGCTGAATCAAACTTTAGTAGTTTTCAATTTGTACCTTTACACAGAACTTTAAAACTTTTAACTGCTTCCAGTAAATTATTAAAGTGTTTTAAACATTTTTTCAATCAATGTTTTGTTGATGGTAATCTAGTCAGGGTTTGGTTCATAATATCGGCTCCCTATACAACAACTCCTTTTACTACTAACTGAGGTTTTTTTTGGCGACATTTTAGGTAAACTGATTTAACTCTACTTTACGTCTACTGCTTCGAAACTCAGTCAGTAAAAAGATGAAGATAAAGACTCACATCCACAAAAGATGCGTTTTTATAATCACTTTCACTTGTATTTGTTGATTTCGGGAGGACAACTCTAGAATGATCATCTGAAGATGATCATCTGAAGATGAAGAAGATCAGATGATGTAGTCTCATCAACAAGTATCTTACATGGAATGATATTTGTCTATCTGTTCTTATCTTTGTTTTGAGGTTTCTCTCCTTGACTTCGAAGTCCTTTTCCTATTGGTAAACTCTAAACCAATAAATTTAATCTCGAGTCATCTACATCTTTCGGACTCACGCTGAACTCTTCTCGAAATGGTTTATTGTCATCAGATATTCTTCTAATTTATATTGTAAATAAAACCCAGTTTTTCTTTAAAATGATTTTAAATTTCATCAGTGACTAAAAAATTATGAAATTTTTGAGCTAATAATAGAAAGAGATTAAAATGAATATTACGTGGCTTTATTCTTTATTTTTTCAAGAGTTAATTTTATAATTTATTTTAAATTGAAGAATTGTTCACGAATCTTTTCATAGTGAATAATCAAGAAATTAATAAACGGAATCTTATTTTCATCTTTTTAATTTAACTTTCAATTTAAATTATTTCTATCAAACGCTTTCAACAAAAGCTTTCCGTTTTCTTTCAGGCCTAAAATACACTTCTTTTAATAGCTTCATTCAAAGATTTTAAATAACTTTTATTTATAGATTCCCTAACATATATAAACGTAAAGCTTCGGTACAGAATTATTTTAAATTAAAGTTCTTCTAACTTAAGTTAAGGTTTTCTTATGATAAAAACTAATTAATTCGTTTATGTTAAAATAAGTTAAAAATTTAATGATTTTATATAAAATATTTTCCTTTAGAATCAAATAATATGTAATTATCATTAGTAACTTTCCTGATCACTTTTTTGTTCCAAATTTAGGTTTTCAAGTTCAGTTGGAAACAATGAAGATATTTCTTGGTGTTTTAATCATTCAGTTTGTGTCCTTTCAACAGACTTGGTCAGATTCAGTTCCACTACCAATCACTGGAGAATTGTGGAAAGAATCCCGATTTATAGATAAGTGGGACAGTTGTAAAGATTTTATAAACAATCCTAAGTAAGTACTTTTCATTTTTGTGGTTTTCTGGTTTGTTATTTAATTAAGTTGTCTGTCACCGTAGTTTACTGGTCACACGCCCAACTGACCTGCAGGTCTCGGGCTTAAGCCCAGGACACATATTTGCGACAAGGAAACGTCCATAAAAAACCCGGGTAGAAGGGCCTTGTCAGTCTGGTTAATAAAAACATTTCTAAGAGACGCAAAACTCCGAATTTAAAACCGGAGTAGGAACCTCGTAGGCAGTTTGTCGCTGTGCTCAGTGTCTTTCCAGAAGCTCCTACGACGCCAGTTGCATCAGTCCTTCTGTTCCGCTGCACACCTAGATGGCGTAGAGAGTGGAATCCTGCTGCATTGGAAACAACTAGACATTCACTTCTTCTTTTGCTTACAGCAAAGAAGGCCCATAATATTATTATTATTAAGTTATCTAATATCATTGGTTACATGATTTGAGGACTACTGAAATGTCACGTGTCACATCTTTTGCTTTCTATATTTCTAACTTAATAGATATTATTTGTGAGAATGTGTGTTACCGAGAGGTGCTCTCTTCAGGCACCCTCTTTAACGTTTATTGAAATATATAAATTAATTATTAAGTGATATCATCTTAATAATATTTATCTAACTTTGAATGCATAATTATTATTATTGAAACAATAATAAAGTTTAAACAAATAAAATTTGCTGGTAAAATTTCTAAAATAATTTTTTTCGAACTTCTTTATAGACCAACTGAAGATATTTGGACTGAATTAAAGAAGAGATTATATGATAAAGATTTCCTTGATTCTTTTGAAAATCTTTTTAAGGCGTATGATCAAAACAAACAACCAACAAATTATTTGATTGACGAATTCAGGGGTAGATTCCTGAAAACAAAAGTTGGAAAAAAACTGGAAGTTTACTTGCGGCAAACTTTGGGCAACCAAATAAGTGCTTTACATTCTTACCTTTATGTTTCCTTCTTGACAAATTTATCAAAAAGTTTGTTTTTAGAAAGTGGGCACGATGCTGTTAGGACTTATATAAAAAAAATTTGGTTTGAACGACATCCAGATAGAACTACAAGTCATAGGTAAATAAATTTGTATTAATTAAGTTCAAGCGTTAATTTATTATTTCAGTTTTAAGCATGTGTTTTATGGTTCCATTAATACGACCCTGGAAATAGTTAATGGGATGCATAACTGGATTCAATTCAATCGATTAAATGGAGAAAAAAATATAACCAACATTAAATTAACTAACAGCAAAGTGAATGGCGCAAAGCATAAAGTAAGTTTTGATAAACATTTTTGGCTATTAACTATTAATTAGTTTAATTTTTGGTTTATGTTGTAATCAAAATAGTTTAATTAATTTAAATGTTTTCAGCCACTTTTGTGCAAAGTTGATTTCTATTGGAAACAAGCTAAAAAATTATATGATTCAATTATGGTTGGCCTAGACCCTGCATATGAATTTGCTATTTATACTTATTGTTTTAGCCATGTGATAAAAAAAGAAGGAACGTAAGTTATTATGTAAAATTATTTATTTGAGAATAATTTTTATACTGTTTTTTAAGTTTATAAATATTTTTTTATATTAAAAATGAAGTTTATTACGTTTAATTTTTTGTTATTAACCAAAAGTTAATATCAGTTTTTTATTTAGTAAGTGTGCAGTTACTTTGGAGAAAAAAGTTGCTATAATCAAAATTATCAAAAAAACATTTAATAGAAATAAACAAAAAATTAAAAGTGCATTTTTCGTGGAATATGAATGATTAACATTTAAAAATAAAATAGCTTGCTAAAAAATTGAGCTTTAATCAAAAGATTAATAAAAAACAATGAAAAATAAATTCTGTTTTTTTTTAGGTTTATTTAGAAATAAGAAGTCAATATTTTGATTTTTCAGAAAGATTAAAAAAATTTCGACGATTAATTAAAATTTAAACTTTTTTTTTTGTAGCTTCAATGTCAAAAATAATTAAGAAATACTTTATTAGAAAGAAATTTTTCATGAAATAATTAAAGTCTTTGAAATAAAAACATTTTTATTAAATAAGTGATATAAAACATCTGAGTGTTTAACGAAGTTTTCTACTTTAACATAAACTAGATATTTTATTCGTCTTAAAAAATGTTTAAATATCGAAATAACATTTATTGCAACCAATTTATTTATAATTTGATGATGAATTAAAACTAAGTTATAATAATTAGATAATAGAACAAGCTTATTAAAGATCTGTTTTGATTACAGATACGAAACAGTCACTGCTTAAACTTTAAACTTTAAAATGCTCGATATAATTTATTTATTTTAACTCTATAAAAAAATACATTAAATATTATTTTATAAAATACTATATAAACTATTATAGTTTATATATATTATGGAGTACCATATAATATCTGATGTCCAACATGGCTTTGTGAAACGGAGATCTTCCCTGACTCAACATCTCACTTTTCTTAATGAGCTTACTGCCCATTACGAAAGTAATACTCGCTGTGACTTTTTGTTTATATTATTAACATTCTATGTAATTGTTCACTGTTGTATGTTTTGAGGACTACTGAAATGCCATGTTTTGCATCTCTTACTTTCTATCGTTCATTTTGACTAAATAGATGTTAATTGTGAGAATGTGTGTTAGCGAGAGGTACTCTGTTCAGTTACCCTCCTTCGCATTTATTGAAATAGATAAATAAATATTACAAAATACTCTATAAACTATTATAGTTTATAATATATTCCGTTTAATTTTATAATTTAATTTTATGTAAATCCTCTTATCAGACTAACTTTCTATGCTTTAAAGATTTTAATCAAAATTAAGCTGTAAAGCTTAAATTGTCAGTTATTTGAATTTAATTCAAGTTTATCTAAAATCGTAAAGCTTTTAATTTTTTCTATAATATGATTTACCGTCTACTGCAGATTAATTTTATTGGATCATATTTAAATAATAATTACTAGTCTTTTTTTTGCTTGCTTAAGATTAAAAAAATAATACCAAATTTAATTTATAAAAACAATTGAATATCCGTTTGACTTTGAATTTATCTAAAAATTTAATTGGCAACACTTTTTAACGTTCGTATAGCCTAGAAACACTACAAGCCATTCGGTTAAAATTTGAATAAATAATTTTTATTTTAGAAAATAACTTTTTTTAATAAATTTGCAATCACTAAATTTTATTATATTATTGATTAAATAATATATTTATTTCTAATTAAGTATATTATTTAATTATTATTATTTACAAAGTTGTTTTAAATTTACTAAATAAAGTAGAAAATAATTTTTTATTTATAATTTTTGTAATTAAAATATTTATTTTTTACTTTTCAAAATTATACTTTTTTAATTTGTTTTATATTTAATAAATATTTTGTAATAAATTTTTTCATTCAAAATTAAGTATTTTATTTTGTTTCTAAATTTTAAGTTTTAGATTAGATTTATAAATTTTATTTTTTTGCATTTAACAAAATCATTTTTGAAAAAATCTTATTTTTATGATTGAATATCAATTTAATTCAATCTTCTAGAATTTAGTTTTATGAGTTTAAATAGAATAATTATTAACTTATTACTTTATAAATTGGTTTTTAAATATTTATTTATCATCAAATTTGTGTTTTAAACAGTTTAATAAAAAAAAATTCTTGTTATTTTATTTTTTATAATAATAAATTCAAAACTATTTTTTAAGAAATAATTTTATAAAGTTAACTAAATAATTTCTTTTTATTTTTTATCATCAAAATCTATTCTTAAATTATTTTTCAGATTTATACAACTTGCTCATGTAATGTAAATTATTTTGATCTTCAAAATCACAATGGAAAGTTATCATGTCTTAGATGTTATTGGTGAAGGGTCTTTTGGGAAAGTCTATAAAGGTCGCAAACGTTATACAGGTCACGTGGTTGCTCTAAAGTTCATTCCCAAGGCTGGTAAATCCCCTAAAGACTTAAAAAACTTAAAAAAAGAAATTGAAATAATGTCAGATTTAAAACATCCAAATATCATTGAGATGTTAGATAGTTATGAAACAGATAAAGAAGTTGTTGTTGTAACTGAATTTGCAGAAGGAGAACTCTTCCAAATTCTTGAAGATGATGGAAAGCTTTCAGAAGATCAAGTCAATGACATCACTTGCCAATTACTTTCAGCCCTTTTTTATCTCCATTCTCATAGAATACTTCATAGAGATATGAAACCACAAAATGTCTTGATTGGAAAAGGTGGTGTCGTAAAGTTATGTGATTTTGGATTTGCTCGCGCTATGAGTGTCAACACCCTTGTACTCACGTCTATTAAAGGTACTCCCTTGTATATGTCACCTGAACTCGTAGAGGAAAAACCATATGATCATAACGCAGATTTATGGTCACTTGGTTGTATCTTATATGAGTTATATACAGGCAAACCACCTTTCTACACCAATAGTATCTTTCAATTAGTTAGTCTTATCATAAAAGATGATATTAAATGGCCGAAATCAATGAGTGAAGATTTCAGAAGTTTTCTGAGGGGTCTGCTTACAAAAGATCCTCGTAAAAGACTCACTTGGCCTTATCTTTTAAATCACCCTTTTGTTAGAGGTAAAGTTGTGGTGGTGGATGAAAATCCAGGAGTTGATCCTTTTACAGAAGAACCGACGCCTGAAGTGACGGAAGCAAAACAAAAAGTCTTCCTTAAAGCAACATCCAAAGGTAGTGGATCAAAAATCTTACGAAAAGCTAGACAGAAGATGACTTCAAGTGCCCAGAAAACTAAACCTAAAGAAGTTACCAGCACGACACGCCCTTCAAAAGATAGAAAGAATCTTTCAAAGTCTTTATCAAATGGATCTAGAAATCAGGGAACAAAACACAATCATGGTGATGAAGATAAAACAGGATCAGAAGATGACTGGCAAGAAATTATAGAAGCAACAGATCCTAATAGTATGCAGCTAACTACTCCGATGGTTCTTCTATCAGATGAAGATTTTAAAAAACGTCTTCTTCAACAGATTAACTCCTCGAAAAATCAACTTCTTAGCGGTAAACTTAGTGGTGTGTCTCGCATGAGATCTTTGCTAAAAGTAATTGCAAATCTACTCACTACTAAATGTGATGTTGTTATGTTATGGGATTTTTGCTGTCACTTACATATTCCTTCTCGTTTTATTGATCTTCTTCATGAGATTATTCAACAAGACTCAATCACTAGAAGACCCTGGTTCGCGCAAATCGTCACTGACGTCATCGCTATGCTGACTGCATGGGCAGCTAGTGATTTTAACATCACAAACATCACCAACAAACAAAACCAAGACACAATGTCAGTTTTTGCCAAACAAGCAGTTGATCTTCTTCATCTTCTCGCGAAGATTGTGTCTCATAAATCCCTTGATCAGGTTGCAGTTCACACACAATCTTTACTCTGCATCATCTTCATCTGTGAGAGCTGCGATCATGGTCAAAACCCTGATGTAGCTCACACAGTTTACAAAGAGCTTTCTAAAAGTCCTTACATCAACTTTGTACTTGAAGAGAGCTGCAAAGACTCACAGGAAGTTGCAGAACAAACCAATAGCCTCCAAGCAGTCTGCATCTCATGTCTTGCTGCTCTCAGCTACATTCCAGTAGTTGCTCTTCCAATAGAGTCCCACAAACACCAAACCTCCTCTAAGATCATAGACTTCTTCACGACAAATAAATCATTTTTTAATCAAATTATTCAATCCACCACAAACCCAAAAACCCAACTAAATGCTCTTAAAGTGATGACGTCATGCTGCCAAGGAAACCCACTGTTAACCAATCAACTGATGACGAAGAACAACATCCAGTTGTTGATGAAGACACTAAATCAACTGATAGATGATCCAGATGAAGCTTCATCACAAACAGTTGACATTATCCTCAACCTTCTCATCACTTCAGTTGATACTTTAAAGTCGAAATCAAAGATACCACTAGATGGCGTCACAACTTTATTATCGCGCGTTTTATGTGACGCTCATCAACCGACTCATAGTCTCGCGGCCGCTGCGTTGATCTCTGAACTCAGTGATCTTGGTTTCAACTTTGAACTAGAACTGGACCGCATCCTTGAGGTCCTAAGTTTTGCAGTGGCCAATCTCACTGAGGTGGACACCCTACCACCGCCAGGACGCGGTCTCTTGGACGGAGCAGTATTTATGGTCAAGCAAATAGTCCTGACCGGCGAGTATGGACCAGTACGTCGCTTCCTGGCCAGCGGTGTATGGATGGCTTTGTGGTATCGACTGGGCCACACTTTGAGAGTAGAAATCTCAGATGTTGCCATGGAAACCGATCGTAATTTATCTGCGCGACCAATAACTGGTCCACAACGTGACGTCACAGACGCCTACGATCCGATGCTGATGTCTACGAGAGCGATCCTGCATCTACTCAGCACTACGCGCGCTGTGGTTGCCTGGGAAACCGAAGAATGCATCACGATGCTGTGTAACGTCAACGGAGTTGCCTTGCCAACGCTTGTACGGTTGCTAACGCCGGAATTCGCCACTAGCGACAGCTTACAACGTTGTCATGGTAACCAAACACGCGATGTAGTCGAGAAGTTGATAATTTCAGCAATTAATTGTTTAAGTTTTCCTTTTATCTTAGAGATTAGTTCTCATCTTCTAATCCCAATCACTTCATCATATGCTCAACTTGACTTACTCCCTCTAATGGTCAATTGTTGTCAAATGATAAATGAAGATCGTTGCTCATCTGCGATCTCTCTCATCACTTCGATTTGCATCCACCATTCCTCATCTCTTTATCGACTCTTCCAACTTTTCTCTGATCCCAAAATCCTCCTCAAATTCCAACATCTTCTCTCATCTTCAAAGACTTCTTCTTCTTCCCGATCTCAAATCCTTCGTCTCTTCTCACACGCGATGAATATTGACGTCATCGCCGCTGCGCCTCACGTCATCAACATCTTTCTTCATCCACATGCTAACGCGACATCTGCGATGACGTCACTTCTCGCTTCTGATGACGTCATCGTGCAGATTGGCTGCATCGAAGTTCTCTGCGCGATCCTATCACTAGTAGATGCTGAAAAGCGGTTGTCACGTGACCCTGACGAAGCTCTCGATTCTCTAGCGCCCGTTGTCATAGCAGCGTTGCAAATAGGTGCTGACCAATCGGGTAGATTCGCGCCATCTACTCTGACGTCACTGCATCACGTGATGACGTTGTTGAAGTTGTTGTTAGCGAGTCCAGAGTCACGTGTTCGGATATGTGGCTGCACTATTTTTAATTATTTGTTGACCATTGATCAGTCCATGCAGCAGTCCGCGACCACTGCTGGTCTGTCAGGTCTTCTCGCGGACACTGTACTTAACGACAAACAATTGCCGGTCAAATTAGCGGCCGCTCAAGCACTCGTACATTTTTCTAAATTTCTGCCGGGTAAGGAGACACTTTTTCCCGCCGGAGTTGCTCGCAGGCTCGATCAGATGTGTCGATCGCTCAAAGAAGGCCCTTATGAGGGCGAAAACCCGCGTCAGTGGCAGGAATTGGTTCTTCGAGCCCACCTGAAGCGACTTGTGGTTGATTTAGTACCAGCAAAGTCAGTTGGAAAGTTAAAAACAGGAAAATGAAAAAATTTATAAAAAAATAGGAGATTTTTTTGATAGTTTTTGAAAGTTTGAAGCAAATTTTTTGAGGATTTTTTTAGTCGCAGAATTGTTGTGAAGTACTAAATGATTTTTTACCTAAAATTTTGATGATCAGTTTTTTGCACAATTTGTTTCTAACACTGTTTATTACTCGTCGATGAAAATAAAATCACTGATTCTACAAACTTTTAATAACAGCTGATTGCTTTAGTTAGTCTCTTGGGAAATTTGATGAAAGAATTCTTTGAAAGTAAATAGAGTTGAGATAAATCATTTTTATCAAAAGGTTTTTGTTAGTTATAAAAGCTAACTTACAAACTTTTAAATAATTTCTATTTCAGACAATTTATAACTTTAAAAGTTTTTTGATATAAGTTTAAATGATTTCTTATTAACAAAACCATTGAATAAATATTTCAACCTTAAATGTTATTGACTTATTTCAATAAACGCGAAGGAGGGTGCCTGAAGAAAGCACCTCTCGCTAACACACATTCTCACAAATAACATCTATTTAGTTAAAAATATAGAAAGTAAAAGATGTAACACATGGTATTTCAATAGCCTTCAAAGCATATAACAGTGAAAAATTACATAGAATGTTAATAATATAAAAAAGTGAAAAAGAATCACAGTTTAGAAATGACAATGTTGGCAATATTATAACGCTTCAACTTCTGCTTGAACAACGCGAGTGATTTTGACATGACAATGTCTGATGGCAGCTGGTTCAATGTATTAACTGTGCGGTATGGGAAAAAATTTGTTCTGATTAACGTACCAGGTGATATAGGCTTATCAAGATGTAATGTGTGTCGTCTGAACTAATATAACTTGAGGAAAGTACTAATGGAAAAGAAATCATCAAACTGAATGTCAATTAAATTGTGGTTAATTTTAAAAATAAAAATTAAGTCGCATTTAATTCGTCGAATTTTTAAATTATCTAAATTGAAGAAACTGAGACGATGTTTATAACTATCATATTTAATATAAAGTTTCCTGCATACTAATCTTGTAAATATGGCCTGAACAGATTCGATTTTTTTGATATCACTAACTTGATATGACATACATGCACTGACATTGTATTCAAGAATTGGACGTAAGTACAATTTAAAAAGATTGATAAAAAAGTATGGATCCTTAGAATTAAAGGTCTTTATAATGAGGAAGACAAGGTTGATTGATTTTCCAAAGATTTTGGAAACATAATTGCGCCATTTAAAGTCAAATAATGTGTCATTTAAAGTCAGATGATAGAGTTATGCCAAGGTCTAGGACCGAAGATATTTGTTGAATAATAAATCCTTTGATGGAGTATTGGTTTAGTGAAGGTGCAGCTGGTTTACAGTCTGACTCGTCTTTGGATCGATATATTATCACTAATTCTAAACATTTCGATGGTTATTTTAAAAAAGAATATTTTATAAAAAGAAACTTAATAATTGATTATACCGATGATTTTATAGAAGATAAATTTAGTTGATTAATTGGTAATTGATTAATAAAGTCTCTCAATCAATTATGGAATATTTTCTTTAATATTTAAAGAGTATCTGATTTTGTTTACTACAAAAACTTTTAAAAAATAAATTTAAAAGTTTCTAAATGATTTAAATCATGTAAAGTATTAAGCTTTGTAATTAAGAAATATTAAATTAAGGTTACAGCTGTTCAATTGTAAACTTTTAAAAGAGCTTAAATAACGATTTATCTCAATAATTTATAACCTGAAAGTAAAGCTGAAGAAAGAAGTTATTAATTCAAGCTTATTAGCTGATGATTTTTGATAAGTATAACTTTAGTTTTAACCTTAAAATTTGTAGCTTGTGGCTCTCTTGTGACATCTAGCGTTTGTTAAAAAATTATTTGACTTAATTTTATAAACTATAAAAAGTTATTTGTAAACTATAAAGAATATTTTCTATAACATTAAAAATCAAAACCTTTTTATAATAATAAAAGCTTTTTTCAAATATTCAGAACATTTTAGTAAGCTATTAAAAAGAATATCTTAAAATAAAATTGTTTAAACTTAACTAGAAAGTTTTTAACTCATTTAAAAAGACAAAGAATATATTATACAAATTGGATAACAAACTTTTTTAGCATTTAGATATTTAGAATTAAAAAAAAAACATTTAAATTTTATTTATTTTTAGCTACAATCAACCTTTATTTCATTGATTAATTTTTAAATTTTTATTATTTGTATTTATAGGTTTACAGCTTATAAGGCAAAGAAAATATTTGCTTAAAATGAAAAAGTAAATAATTCTTTAAAATTGTTCAAGCATTAGGATTTAAGAAATATATTTATCTAGTGTGTGACTTGATATGAAATGAATTTATTCTTTTATTGCTTAGTTTATTGATTTTTGGTAAATTTTACCTCAAAATTAAATGTAAATTTAAGGTTTAATCAATCATAAAAAAATTACGTCAAACTAAAAAAAATTACTAAAATTTTCCACAGTCAATTTACAGCTAAAATATTTTAAAAACTTTTTTATTAAAGTATTCATAAAGTTTACTCGAAAAAAAAAATATTTTTAGATATCGTTGGTATAATAATATTATTGGTAATTAAAAAAAACTTGATACAAATTCTTTATCAGTTCGTTTTAGTTTATGTTTTGTTAGCTACTTTTCAAGAATTTGAATATTTCATATTAAACGTAAATGTTTGGAAACTAAACTATTATAAACATTTAATCAATTTAAAAGTCAAAAATAAACCTTGTTTTAAACGAAAATAAATCATACTTTTCATATGATCATGTCTAAAATGTTTTCAAAAATATTTATTTCAGACGAAACGTTACGTAAGCAATCATACTTTGCACACGGCACGTGGTTCCTGACATTTATAACCTAAAAATGCTGAAATTTAACATTTCTTAAATAAAACGTCATAAATATGAAGAAAAACAATAAAAGCATTCCTAGAATTTATAAACTGAATTTTTGTAAATTTAAAAAGATTTAATTATTAATCATTTAATGGATTTTTGATTTTGAATAATTATATGAATATTTTAAATAAACAATTTTAGTATTTTATAATGTTTTTAAGTTTACTAATTTAAGTTCCTTATAAAGTTTATAGAATTATTTCTTATAGAAATTTACAAATTGAATTCTATGTTTTATTGTCACTAAAAAAGCTTTTAAACAATAAATAAGCTAAATAAAGATTAAAGGTCAGATGAGAAATAAAAACGCTTTTAAATTATGCAAATTTATATTTCCTATCAGAAACTTCTTGTTTAAAATTTTATTCAACTATTTTATAAATAAAGGTCACTGGGTCGCTAATAAATTGTAAAAAAGCTGACTTAGATGTTTTAAATTCCAATAAAATGCCAATCAAAACTTTTAACAAAAATATTTCAAATTTATTGAAAAAAATTTAATTAATAATTGTAAGAGAACTACACATCTAAAGAAGTTTTGATGAAATATTTCAAAGTTTTTCAGCATCAAAATAACTTTCTACTTCAAAATTGATTTAATTAAAAACATAGAAACTAAATCTGAATAAATTATTTGAAGAAATCATTATTGAAATAATTAAGTTTTCCAATTCGGTTTTGGCGTTATTGGAACTTAGCAACAGATAGTTTTAATTAAAAATATTTTGAAATAAACAAAATTGGAAAGAAATCGTTTCTTAACTTTAAAAAGAATTTGTTTATTTCTCAAGCAAACTTATTAAAGTTATGAAACTCTAAAAATTTGAATTTATATCAAATCGTTTTTTTAAAAGGTAGTAGTCGAAAAATTTGTTGAAAGTTTAAAAGTATTTTTAACTTGAAGTGAAATCAGAATAATATTCCCTGAAGCATTTTGTAGTTTCCAGTATTAGTGGAAATATCATTTAATTGTTTCCATAAAACAAAAAAGATTATTTACAAAAATTCAAATTTCACAAACTCTCTTATCAAACAAAACCATAAATAAAACATTATTTTTTCGCTTTTGAATTTTATTTTAAAATAACAACTTTACAAATTTTTAGTTTTTAAACTTCCCTGTCAATGATAAAACTAAAATTCGTTAAATGAAGTTACAAAACATCTTTTTATTAATATTTATTGATATTGCAAATAGTTTAAGAGTTAAAAATATTAAAAAAAACATTTCACAGTTAAAAGTGTTAATTAAATTGATTTGCATCAACTGATTACTGATTAAAAAATCCTTATTTTTATTGTATAAACTGAATACAATAGAGTATATTTCACTTTTATTGAATAGATGCTTAGAAAGAAACATAGAAAGCAAAAAATAAAGATTTTGACAAAATTTTAAAAAGAATCTAACATTTATTCATGGTTAATAAAACATCAAACTTATTTACAACAAATAATTTACAAGAATTCCACTTTCTAAGAACGCTTACAAATAGCGATAAGATGCTTACATTTGGGACATAGATGGTGGACATCTTTAAGATCATTAATGCAAAATGGGATCAGACATAAACAAAAAAATATATTTAGATAATTCAAATAAAAACTTTTAAGTAAAAAGTAGCTAAAAGAAGTCATTACAGAAAAATTTTTTGACGAAATAATTAATTAGCAAATTTACACCACAAACACTAAACTAATCGAAATTTATATAAAGAAACAAATCAGCGTACAATCGATTATGAAATTTTTATTGGCGATATATATTTAATTTTTGGAGTTGAACAAGTTTCAACGAACTAATTCAAGATTAAACTTAAATTATCTTCCTTTATTTAAAAGAAAGGATTATTTGCTGAATCAACATTCAGTAGTGTTTAATTGGTACGTTTACACAAGATTTAACAATCAAATAATATTTTCTTTAAATTTTGAATTTTTAATAAAAATTAAAATTAGTTTGACTGATTTAACAAAAAATAAAGTTAAATAAAAAAGTTAGATAATTAAAAAATATTTTAAGTGAAAAAAAACTATTTTCTATTCTATATAATAACTATTTAGATATTTCATAAAACCAGAAGAAATAAAGTAAACAGACAAATTGTCACTAAGTATTGATAACCAACTATCTAACATCCCTCTTATGACTCTTATGAGCTTTAACTACCTCTTTTATTTTATATCTAATTTACAAGTTTAATTTATATGAATATAAAAATAAATAAAAATAAAATACAAGTAAATTCTAACTATTCAAAATTCCAAAATTTTTGACGTAAAACAAAAAATAATTAAAAAGCTTAAAATTATATTTTTTAGGAAACCGATTGTAGAGAAACCAACAACAATTTTGTGAATCTAGTTTTGGTAAATATTAATTTGATTCTAAACTTAAATTCTTTGGTTTTATCAAATATCTAAATTGTTATTCTATAGAAAACGAAATACTTTTTTTTTCACTTGAAACATTTTATGAAATTTGTACAGATCTTACTTTTTTATTTAACTTTAATTTTGTTGTTAAATCAATCAAACTAATTTTAATTTTTACTAAAAATTTTAAAATTTAAAGGAAATATTATTTTATTGTTAAATGTTGTGTAAAAACGTACATATTAAAATCCAAATGTTGATTCAACAAATAATCTTTTCTAGCAAATAAACAAAAATAATTTAGGTTTAATCTTAAATTAGTGAGTTGAAACTTGTTCAACTCCAAAATTTAAGAAAATTTATATATTTATTGATCGCTTAAGTCGCTGACGTTTTACTTTATATAAATTTCTAGTAGTTTAGTGCTTGTAGTGTAAAATTGCTAATAAATTAGTTGGTCAAAGGAAAATTTTCTGAATTTCTTTCAATTAGATACGTTTCTCTTTAAAGTTTCTATATAAGTCATCTAAATATCAAAAGACACAAATTAAAAACTAATAATTTTTTTATTTCAAAACAGAAAAAGATACTTTTGATTTAATAATTGAAATAGTCTGTTGAATCGTATTCAACTCTAAAAATAACAACTTATGCAATGATGAATACGCTTTTACGCTGATTTGTTTCTTTATACAAAATTCTATTAGTTTAGTGTTTGTGGTGTAGAATTGCTAATAAATTATTTCGTCATAAAAATATTTTCTGAATTGACTCCTGTTAGCTACTTTTGACTTTAAAGTTTTTATTTAAATAATCTAAATAAGATTTTTTCAGCAATTTTCTTACTTAATAATATAGAAGAGATAGGAAAATATCAGAATGTGCAACTTTGAGACAAGTGGATAGAGAGTTTGAAGATAAAATCTATATTATATTATATATTATATTTGAATCTCTAAATCGAGAGATGTTTATAATCTTAATAAAGCCACTAAACAAATCTAGCAACACATTTACGTATGCGGTAAAAATTTTACTAGATTTAGTTTCCTGCTTTACTACTTGTTCGTCAACCAAACAAACAACTAGCGTAGCAATACCCAACATAATGGCTTTTTTAAAAAGTTGCTTATTAAAATAAAAAATAATTCAAAACATTTCAACATTTACTTAGTAAGCAGATTTCAATTCATACATAATTTAAAAATAGAATTAATGAACTTTTATTGTTACTTTTTTAATATTAGTCAATATAAGGTGATTACACCCTTTCAATTTCAAAGTTAAAAGCTTTTAAAAAAAGATATTGTAAAAAACGATTGGTAAAACTTATAGAATAAATTTTAATTAGAATTTTGTAGTAATTTTCAAAGAAATTTTATTTAGTATTAAACATAATTTCAAAATTACCAATAATTATTGAAATTTAAGTCATTTCAACATAAACTTTTGACATTTTGAGACAAAAAAATCAACAAATTTTTAATAGTAGTTTATTTAAAAAAACATTTTTTAAATTCAACTTAAGGGATATGTAAATAATAAATATGAATTATAATATCTAATTATTTCAAATCAATAAACCTATCAAAATAAAAAAAGTATTTAAACTATAGAATTGAAAAGAACTAAAATAGTAAAATATCAAGAAGAACATAAAAGTCAAAAATAAATTGGACTTTAAATAAAAATATATCCTGTATGTCTGCATAAAAAAAGATTTCATTTGAAACTATTATATAAAAACTGTTCTTTAAAAGAATTGGTAAAAAAACATTTAGAATTGAGAAAATAAATATTTCGGCCAATTTTGGCCTTTCTCTAGAACTGCGCAGAATCTTTTTAAAGCTTCCAAATAAAAAACAGAAATTTTCAAAAAGAATTATACAAATCGTTCTACGATGTTAGATCTTTTTTTAATAGTCATACTTCCATCTAATCTTACATATCCATATCTGACAACAAAATGTTGATTGAAATTCATCATCATCAAGTTCTCTACCTCCTCATACGGCACAATTTTTCACATAAATCGAGCGTTTGCGTGTAATTTGATACAATCACGTATTTATCATCATTTGTTGAACGAGTTGCTGCCATCAATAAATCCACTAACATCATTTTACCAGATAAATCGGGCTGAAAAAAATTGTTAAAACAAAGTTCCCAGACCGGGAATATCAAAAGTGTATTTTACCGCATACGTAAATATGTTGCTAAATTATTTTAGTGCTCTTCTTATAAATGTAAATCTCTTGATTTAAAGATTCAAATAAAACTTTGTCATCTTGTTATCTTGATCTTCAAACTCTCTAACCACTTGTCTCAAAATTGCATCATTCTGATATTTTCCCATCTCTTCAATTATATTAAATCATAAATTTATTATAAAATTATTTTTAGATAATTTAGATAAAAACTTTTAAGTAAATAGTAGCTAGCAGAAATCAATTCAGATAATTTTTTTTGACAAAATAATTTTTTAGCAAATTTACACCACAAACACTAAACTAGTAAAACTTATATAAAGCAACAAATCATCGTAAAATTTTTCAAGAAAATCATTATGAGAAATTTTTAATTTTTCGAGTTGAATAAGTTTCAACGAGCTAATTCAAAATTAAACATAAAATAATTTCCTTTGTTTAAAAGAAAGGATTATTTGCTGTATCAATATTTAATAGTCTTTATTTTGTTCATTTACACAACATTTAACAAT
Source organism: Pegea sp. RAD2-039 (assembly GCA_034620365.1). Taxonomy (NCBI): domain Eukaryota; kingdom Metazoa; phylum Chordata; class Thaliacea; order Salpida; family Salpidae; genus Pegea; species Pegea sp. RAD2-039. The sequence continues at coordinate 167,648 of JAQGEQ010000189.1, forward strand.
AAAATAATATTTCCTTTAAATTTTTAATCTTTAGTAATAGTTAGAATTAGTTTGATTGATTTAACAGCAAAATTAAAGTTAAATAAAAAAGTAAGATCTTTACAAATTTTTTTTAATGTTTCAAGTGAAAAAATACTATTTTGTATTCTATAGAATAACTATTTAGATATTTCATAAAAACAAACGAAATTAAGTTTAAGATCAAATTAATATTTACCAAAACTAGATTCACACAATTATTGTTGGTTTCTCCGCAATTGATTTTCTAAAAATATATTTTTAAGCTTTTTAATTATGTTTTCTTTTATGTTAAAAATTTTGATACAAATAAAAGTTTGTTTTATTAAGTTAAGTAAATATCGAAGTTAAATTCAAAAGTTTTAAATCTGAAAAACTTATTTCAAATCATTTAAATGAATATAGTATTTTATCTTCTTGTGTATAAATATAACAGTTTAGTAAGTTCTTGAAAATAAATTTATTGGTTTACTCTTTGTCTGAAAGCAATCAAACCAGTTTTAATCCAATTATCTTCTATATCCTACAAAATTTCATTTAATAATTACATCAGTAACTGGTATTTAGATCTTTAATAACTATATTTATACCACTCTTAACATTTAAAATCAAAATAAAATTGGTTTTAGATAGAAGAAGAAATAGAAATAATAATTTTTCACTCACTGTATCAGGTTCTGAAAATATCGAAGTGACTTCACTTTTTATTTCATTATTTTCAATCTAAAATCATAAATAAATATATTGAATAAATTGTAAGAAGTAAAAATCATATCTAAAAACAAAAGAACTAAGGTTTAGTATCGAATTAATTATTACCAAAACCGGGTTCACCAAATTATGAAAATTACGAGGTAAAAACTGATATAAAACCAGATTACAAAAACATAATAAACAAAATAAATCTTTGATGAAAAACTAAATTTTTAAAATGATGAATTAAAACTCAATACTATCATCTTACTTCATAAAAAATTTGTTTGAAAAATTACTTAAATTAATTACTGAAAAAATTTTTACTTTTTTTAAACATTAGATTTATAATAAAATATTATGTTATATAAACTTTAATTTAATTTATATATATTATAATCATGAATAAAATTTGATTATTTACTAATAAGCTTATTTAGTGATTCCATGTTCTATTTGAAGACTTAATAGTAGTAGTCAAGTCGATTACTGAAATTTTTCACAACTTTAAAAAAGATGATATATCTTTTAGACGCTATAATTTTTCAATGGAAAAATTTGTTTATTTTTTATATATTATTGAGGCAAATTACATTTAATTAATGATCAAAAATAAATAAAATTAAAATTTCTGTTTGAGTATTTGTAAGGTAGTTAAAAACTGAAATTTGTTTATAATTTTTTATTAATTTTATAATAGAATAAAAAGTTGCGAAAGTTGAAGTCATGTCATCGTATTAACTAATAAAGATGAAGATTAAAAAGCGAAATTAATCTTTTAACATTAATCTTGTCTGTTAGATTGAACATTTTCAATCTAAAAATAGATAAAAAGCTGTGATGTTTGAACTACATATCAGAAGTGTATCTTACCGCATACGTAAATGTGTTGCTAAATTATCTTAGTGCTTTTCTTAATTCTATAAATATCTCTTGATTTAAAGATTCAAATATAATTGTATCTTTTTGTTATTTTATCTTCAAACTCTCTAACCACTTGTTTCAAAGTTGCATCATTCTGATATTTTCCCATCTCTTCAATTATATTTAATCATATGTTTGTTAAAAAAAAGAGTTTTAGATATTTTAGAATTAAAAAGATTATATTTAAATAGTTTAGATAAAAACAAATTGCCAATAAAACGATATCAAGATAGTACAGATTAAAACATTAAAGTCAAAATTAGCTAATTGGAGTCAATTCAGAAATTTTTTAAAGAGGTAATAATTTATTAGCAAATCTTCACCAGAAACACTAAACTATCAGAAATTTATATAATGAAACAAATCAACCTAATTGCGTCTTTATTACTTCTAGAAGTTTTAATTTTTAGAGATGAATAAGATTCTACAGACTAGTTCAAGATTAAACTTAAATTATCCTCCTTTATTTGTTGGAAAGGATTTTTCATCAAATCAACACTTGTAATTTTTTTATTTGTGATTTTACACGGCACTTAAACACTTTTAACTGCTTACAGTAAATGATTTAAGTTGTTTTTTCAGTCAATTTTTTGTTGATGGTAATCTAGTCAAGGTTTGGTTCATAAATTCGACTCCATATCCAGCAGCTCCTTCTACTACTAACTGAGGGTTTAGGTGGCGACATTTTAGGTAAAGTGATTTAACTTTTAAAGATTTACTATCCAAACATCAATTATAGTGTTGCCAAGAGCAGCTTTTTATTGGCTCTTTTCTTCCTTTACACCACAGGTATGATTCAGATTATTAACAGTTAAGGGGTTAAAACGGTTATGAGGTTCATTCACTTATTTCTAAATACTTTTTTATAAAAACAATTTTTACATTATATAAACAAGTTTACTTTATATTCTACCGACCAATTTCTCTTAGTAGCCTCTATTGAATCTTAAAATGATTATTTTTTTAATTTCAGACTCCATCTTACAAAATTTTTCTTTTTTCCCATCAATTTGAATTTCTTTTTCAAAAATCCCAGTGATCAGTTGTTGTATTTCTCAATCAAGTCTTATAAACATCCTGATACAACAGATAAATATGAAATGCCGATGTGTCTTGAAAGATGAATAGATGATGATCAACAATCAGATGACTACAATACAATTTTGGATTTAGAAACAGCTCTTGATGTGTGCTTACATAAAACAAGAAAAAATTTAATTTCAAAAAATTTGTCTAGTTTTTAGAATTCGTGGCTATCACCCACGCGGCCCGGGTTCGATTCCCGGTCTGGGAACATTTTTTTGAACAATTTTTTATAGCCGGATTTATCTGGTAAAGTGATATTAGTGGATTTATTGATGGCAGCAACTCGTTCAATAAATGATGATAAATACGTGATTGTATCAAATTACACGCAAACGCTCGATTTATGTGAAAAATTGTGCCGTATGAGGAGGTAGAGAACTTGATGATGATGAATTTCAATCAACATTTTGTTGTCATATACGGATATGTAAGATTAGATGGAAGTATGTTTATTAAAAAACGATCAAAAATCGTAGAACGATTTAATGATCCAGCATCTCAAGATTTTGTGTTTATGCTAAGTAGTAAAGCAGGAGGGTACGACAAACAGTGTTTCCAAACAAAAAATTAAAAAGAAATTTCAATTTTTAGATGCAGTTTAAATTTGATTGGTGCAAATCGGTTAGTTATGTTTGATCCTGATTGGAATCCTGCTAACGACGAGCAGGTCATGGCTAGAGTGTGGAGAGACGGACAAAAAAACTTATTATGTTTACTGGTTAAAAATTTACAAAAAAGTCAATTGGAAACACTAAAAATTAAAATGACGGAAAATGGCTTCTTGCAGATTACTTGCAACTTCAAGTATTGAAGAGAAAATATTTCAGCGCCAAGCTCATAAAAAGTCACTTTCGTCGTGTGTAGTGGACCGTGAAAAAGATTTAGCTAGACATTTCTCACGTGATCAGCTACGTCAATTTTTTATTTGACGAACAAGTAGTAAAGCTGGAGGCTAAATCATAGTAAGCTGATTTTACCGCATACGTAAAATTTTCAAATAAAATCTTTTTTTATGCAGATAAACAGGATATATTTTTATTTAAGTTCAAATTTTTTTCTAACTTTGATGTTCTTCTTGATATTTTACTATTTTAGTTCTTTTCAATTCTATAGTTTAAATATCTTTTTTATTTTAATAGTTTTTGATTTAAAATATTTAGATATTATTATTTATATTTATTATTTACAGTTTTTGTAAGTTGAATTTATAAAATGTTTTTTTAAACAAAGTACCAATAAAAATTAATTTATTTTTTTTACTTAAAATGTCAAAAGTTAACTTTGAAATGACTTAAATTTCAATAATTCTTTGTAATTTTGAAATTATGTTTAATACTAAATAAAATTTTTTTGAAAGTTATTACAAAATTCTATTTAAAATTTCTTCTATATGTTTTTCCAATCGTACCTTACAATATCTTTTTTTAAAAGATTTTAACTTTGAAATTGAAAGGATGTAATCACTTTATATTGACTAATATTAAAAAATTTAAGGTATTGTCAAAGAATTATTTGAAAACCTTATCGTATAGTTATGAGAAAGTTGGTGTTGCATAATTTTTCATTAATTCCATTTTTAAATTATGTATGAATTGAAAGTTGCTTACTAAGTAAATGTTGAAATGTTTTGAATTATTATTTAGTTTAATAAGCAACTTATAAAAAAGCCATTTATTTGGTGTTGCTACACTAGTTGTTTGTTTGGTTGACGAACAAGTAGTAAAGCAGGAGGCTAAAACTAGTAAATTTTAACCGCATACGTAAATATGTTGCTAGATTTTTATAATGCTATTCTTAATACTGTTAATATATATCGATTTAAACATCATGTACTAGTATCAAGTTTTATTGTATAGTATTAGTATTAATTATTTTAACTTATAGTTAACATCATGTATTAGTCTTCATTTACAGATATTTTTTTGATGAAGTTTTGATATAATAGAATATATTGATTTATTGTTAAAGGTTAAATGCTGTGAAAAAGTACAAATTTAAAAGTACAAAATGTTGATTTAGCGAATAATCCTTTCTATCTGAATAAGGAAGATAATTTAGGTTTAATCATGAAATGGTTTGTTGAAACTTGTTCAACTCAAAAGATTATAAAATGAATTCTTTTATTGATAATCAAACGCTGATTTTTTCCTTTATATAAATATCTAGTAGTTTAGTGTTTGTGGTGTAGATTTTTTAATAAATTAATTCGTCAGAAAAAAATTTCTGTTTGAGTATTGTAAGGTAGTTAAATACTTAGCAAACGTTTATAACTTTATATTACCTTTATAATATGATCAAAAGTTGTCAAGTCGAAGTCATGACATCATATTAACTAATAAAGATTACGATTTAAAAGAAAATTTAACCTATTAACATTAATCTTGTCTCTAATATTGAACATTTTCAATCTAAAAATAGATAAAACGATGAGATGTTTCAACTACACATCAGAAGTGTATTTTACCGCATACGTAAATGTGATACTAAATTATTATAATGTACTTCTTAATACTCCAAAAACTCTTGATTTAACGATTCAAATATAATTTTATCCTCTTAGAAAATATAACTTAAAAGCTTAAAATTATATTTTTTAGGAAACTGATTGCAGATAAACCAGCAATAATTTTGTGAATCTAGTTTTAGTAATTATTAATTTCATCCCAAACTTAAATTATTTTGTTTTTATGAAATATCTAAATTGTTATTCTATAGAATACTAAATATTTTTCTTTCCACATAAAACATTTGAAATAATTTTTACAGATGTAACTTTTTTATTCAACTTTAATTTTGTTGTTAAATCAATCAAATTAATTTTAATTTTTACTAAAGATTTAAAAATTTAAAGCAAACATTATTTTATTGTTAAAAGTTGTGTAAATGAACAAAATAAAGACTATTAAATGTTGATACAGCAAATAATCCTTTCTTTTAAACAAAGGAAATTATTTTATGTTTAATTTTGAAATAGCTTGTTGAAACTTGTTCAACTCCAAAAATTTAATAGTTCACAATGTGGCTCATAAACAATCTTACGATGATTTGTTTCTTTATGTAAGTTTTACTAGTTTAGTGTTTGTGGTGTAAATTTGCTAAAAAATTATTTAGTCAAAAAAAATTTTCTGAATTGATTTCTGCTAGCTACTTTTTACTTAAACGTTTTTATCTAAATTATCTAAAAATATTTTTATAATATATTTATGATTTAATATAATTGAAGAGATGGGAAAATATCAGAATGATGCAACTTTGAGACAAGTGGTTAGAGAGTTTGAAGATCAAAATAACAAGATGATAAAATTATATTTGAATCTTTAAATCAAGAGATTTATATTTATAAGAAAGGCACTAAAATAATTCAGCAGCACATTTTCGTATGCAGTAAAATACACTTTTGATATTCCCGGTCTGGGAACATTTTTTTACACAATTTTTTTTTCAGCCCGATTTATCTGGTAAAATGATGTTAGTGGATTTATTGATGGCAGCAACTCGTTCAATAAATGATGATAAATACGTGATTGTATCAAATTACACGCAAACGCTCGATTTATGTGAAAAATTGTGCCGTATGAGGAGGTAGAGAACTTGATGATGATGAATTTCAATCAACATTTTGTTGTCAGATACGGATAGGAAAGATTAGATGGAAGTATGACTATTAAAAAAAGATTTAACATCGTAGAACGAATTGTTTAATTCTTGTTGTAAATTTCTCTTTTTTATTTGGAAGCTTTAAAAAGATTCTGCGCAGTTCTAGAGAAAGACCAAAATTGGCCGAAATAATTATTTTCTCAATTCTAAATGTTTTTTCAACAATTCTTTTAAAGAACAGTTTTTATATAATAGTTTCAAATGAAATCTTTTTTTATGCAAACAAACAGGATATAATTTTATTTAAAGTCAAATTTTTTTTAACTTTTATGTTCATCTTGATATTTTACTCTTTAGTTCTTTTCAATTTTATAGTTTAAATATCTTTTTTATTTTAATAAGTTTTCGATTTGAAATTTTTAGATATTATAATTTATATTTATTATTTACAGTTTTTGTAAGTTGAATTTATAAAATGTTTTTATAAATAAATTACCATTAAAAATTTATTTATTTTTTTTACTTAAAATTTCAAAAGTTTATTTTGAAATGACTTAAATTTCAATAATTATTTGTAATTTTGAAATTATGTTTAATACTAAATAAAATTTCTTTGAAAGTTACTACAAAATTCTAATTAAGATTTCTTCTATAAGTTTTTCCAATCGTTTTTTACAATATCTTTTTTTAAAAGCTTTTAACTTTGAAATTGAAAGGGTGTAATCACCTTATATTGACTAATATTAAAAACGTAACAATAAAAGTAAAGTAACTTTTTAAAAAGGCCATTATGTTGGGTATTGCTACGCTAGTTGTTTGTTTGGTTGACGAACAAGTAGTAAAGCAGGAAGCTAAATCTAGTAAAATTTTACCGCATACGTAAATGTGTTGCTAGATTTGTTTAGTGCCTTTATTAAGATTATAAACATCTCTCAATTTAAAGATTCAAATATAATATATAATATAATATAAATTTTATCTTCAAACTCTCTATTCACTTGTCTCAAAGTTGCACATTCTGATATTTTCCTATCTCTTCTATTCTATTAAGTAAGAAAATTGATTAAAAAATCTTATTTAGATTATACAAATAAAAACTTTAAAGTCAAAAGTAGCTAACAGGAGTCAATTCAGAAAATATTTTTTGACGAAATAATTTATTAGCAATTCTACACCACAAACACTAAACTAATCGAATTTTGTATAATGAAACAAACCAGTGTAAAAGCGTCTTCATCACTTGGATAAATTGTTATTTTTAGAGTTGAATACGATTCAACAGACTATTTCAATTATTAAATCAAAAGTATCTTTTTCTGTTTAAAATAAAACATTTATTAGTTTTTAATTTGTGTCTTTTGATATTTAGATGACTTAAATAGAAACTTTAAAGAAAAACGTATCTAATTGAAGGAAATTCAGAAAATTTTCCTTTGACCAACTAATTTATTAGCAATTTTACACTACAAGCACTAAACTACTAGAAATTTATATAAAGTAAAACGTCAGCGACTTAAGCGATCAATAAATATATAAATTTTCTTAAATTTTGGAGTTGAACAAGTTTCAACTCACTAATTTAAGATTAAACCTAAATTATTTTTGTTTATTTGCTAGAAAGGATTATTTGTTGAATCAACATTTGGATTTCAATTGGTACGTTTACACAACATTTAACAATAAAATAATATTTCATTTAAACTTTAAATTTTTTAATAAAAGTTAGAATTAGTTTGATTGATTTAACAACAAAATTAAAGTTAAATAAAAAAGTAAGATCTGTACAAATTATTTCAAATGTTTGAAGTGAAAAAAAGTATTTCGTTTTCTATAGAATAACAATTTAGATACTTGATAAAACCAAAGAATTTAAGTTTAGAATCAAATTAATATTTACCAAAACTAGATTCACAAAATTATTGTTGGTTTCTCTGCAATCGGTTTCCTAAAAAATATAGTTTTAAGCTTTTTAATTATTTTTTGTTTTACGTCAAAAATTTTGGAATATTGTATTTTGAAATTTTGAATAGTTAGAATTTACTTGTATTTTATTTTTATTTATTTTGATATTCATATAAATTAAACTTGTAAATTAGATATAAAATAAAAGAGGTAGTTAAAGCTCATAAAAGTCATAAGAGGGATGTTAGATAGTTGGTTATCAATACTTAGTGACAATTTGTCTGTTTACTTTATTTCTTCTGGTTTTATGAAATATTTAAATAGTTATTATATAGAATAGAAAATAGTTTTTTTTTCACTTAAAATATTTAAAATATTTTTTAATTATCTAACTTTTTTATTTAATTTTAATTTTTGTTAAATCAATCAAACTAATTTTAACTTTTACAAAAAATTTAAAAATTCAAAGGAAATATTATTTTGTTGTTAAATGTAGTGTAAACGTACCAATTAAAAACTACTGAATATTGATTTAGCAAATAATCCTATCTTTTAAATATAGGAAGAAAATTTAAGTTTAATCTTGAATTAGTTTGTTGAAACTTGTTCAACTCCAAAAATTAGAATTCATATTTGCATTAAAGTATTTCTTAAACAATTGTACGCTGATTTTTCACTTTATATAAATTTCGATTAGTTTAGTATTTGTGGCTAATAAATTATTTCGTAAAAAAATTTTCTGAATTGATTGCTGTTAGCTACTTTTTACTTAAATATTTTTATTTAAATTATCTAAAAATATTTTGTTAGTAAATTAATGATTTAATATATCTGAAAAGATGAGAAAATATCAAAATGATGAGTCTTTGAGACAAGTGGTTAGAGATTTTAAAGATTAAAATAACAAGATGATAAAATTATATTTGAATCTTTAAATCAAGAGATTTGTATAGTATTAAGAAATGCATTATAATAATTTAGTATCACATTTACGTATGCGGTAAAATACACTTCTGACATGTATTTCAAACATCACAGCTTTTCATCTATTCTTAGATTGAAAATGTTCAATCTAAAAGACAAGATTAATGTTAATAGGTTAAATTTGCTTTTAAATCTTCATCTTTATTATTTAATATGATGTCATGACTTCGACTTGACAACTTTTGATCATATTATAAAGGTCATATAAAGTTATAAAAATTTACTAAGTATTTAACTACCTTACATACTCTCAAACGGAAATTTTTTTCTGACGAATTAATTCATTAGGAAATATACACCACAAACGCTAAACTACTAGATATATATATAATGGGAAAAAACTCAGCGTTTGAATATCTATAAAGACATATAAATCGTTAATTTTATGGAGTTAAACAAGTTTCAACAAATCATTTCAAAATTAAACTTAAATTATCTTCCTTGATCAAATAGAAGGGATTATTCGCTAAATCAACATTTTGTACTTTTAAGTTTGTACTTTTTCACAGCATTTAACCTTTAACAAAAATTTAATATATTCTATTATATCAAAACTTCTAATAAAACTGAAAGTTAGTTTGATTAATTTAACAAAAAATTGAAGATAAATAAAAAAGTTTTATCAGCACAATTTATTTCAAATGTTTTAATTGAAATAAATGTATTTTGTTTATTTTTTGTATAACAATGTTGATATTTCATAAAAACAAAATAAATCAGGCCTAAATAGGCAGACAGGTAAGTTTAGTTATTTAATTTTTGTTTATCAGTTACATATAAAACTGATTGAAATTGATGTTAATATATTAATATTTATATTAAAATTTGATGCTTCTCAAATTAAGTAGTAAATTATTTAATGCAGGCCAACGTAGTTAAAACAATCAAGAAAGATTCCATCAAAAAACTATTTGTAAATGAAGACTAATACATGATGTTAAATATAAATCAAAATATTGAATACCACACTATACAATATACCTTGATACTAATACATGATGTTAAATTTAAATTAAAGAAAATTAAAGCAATTAATTTCTATTCAACAACATTTTGATTTCTCTTAATTTCGTTTTATTAAATTAATAATATTGGCTTTTATATCTTAAAATAAGTCAAATAATAAACAGAATATAATTTTTTGTTGAAAGAGAAGATAATTATAAACTTTCTGATTCGAGTTTTTACTTTTGGATGCGTAAGAAAATGTAAATTAAAAGTTTATCTTTTATATGATTTACTTATCTTAATATTATTTTAATTTGGAAGCCTTACTTTCGTGAAAATTTATAAAATGTAAATAAAAAAAATTATAAACAGTTACTCAGTTTTTAACTACCTTACAAATACTCAAACATTAATTAAATGTAATTGGCCTCAATAATATATAAAAAATCAACAATTATTTCCATTGAAAAATTATAGTGCCTAAAAAGATATATCATCTGGTTTAAAATTGTTAGAAATTTCAGTAATCGACTTGACTACTACTATTAAGTCTTCAAATAGAACATGGAATCACTAAATAAGCTTATTAGTAAATAGTCAAATTTTGTTCATGACTATGATATATATAAATTAAATTAAAGTTTATATAACATAATATTTTATTATAAATCTAATGTTTAAAAAAAGTGAGAATTGTTTCAGTAATTAATATAAGTAATTTTTCAAATAAATGTTTTATGAAGTAAGATGATAGTATTGAGTTTTAATTTCGTCATTTTAATAATTTACTTTTTCAACAAAGTTATTATTTTCCTTATTATGTATTTGTAATTTATTTCTATATCAGTTTTAAGCTTGTAGTTTTCTACCGTATAAGATAAAAAACAACTTATTATGGCAAAAATAATTGGGTAACTGACTTAATATAATCAATTGTAATTCACTTTTGGTAAAAAAAGATAACATCAAAGCCACTAATAGTTATAGAAAACAAGGTTTATAACTCTATTCATCATGAAGTCATGTTTAGTATTCTCTGTATTTCTTGTTTGATGTTTTAAACAAAACATCAAAACTACTTTTAAACAAAGTTAATAATCCAACAGATTTATTTCTAATTTTTTACAAAATAAAAATAAAAATTAATTTTAACTTTTAAATTTAATATTCAATCTGATTAAAAACTTTGATGATTTAACCAACTGCTGATAAAATGCCTTCTGTACACGGACCTCCAGTTTCTTTATTGGTAACTTGGCTGGTACTTTCTTCCTAATTGTAATCAACAAAACAATTAGAAAATGAGATGAAATAGGACGGAATTCTGTTTGTACTTAATTTATATTTACATCCACCAATCAAATAAGTTAGTATGGAAGCAAACAATAGATCAATTACAACTTAACTTACCTTGTACAGCAGTTCATATGTTTTATTTCTTCAACAAACTCAACAATCGTGGAAGGTTATAATGAAAATACAAAACGACATCTAAACCTCTTGTTTTGTTTTACTGAGTTCACATGTTTTGGTTTTACAACAATAACCTTTCTTCTACTGGCGTACTTTGCACTTTTACATAATTTCTAAAATTAATCTTCAACATATTAAAAGATTTATTATAAACATTGTAGCTTCCTAGTAGTCGTTGTTACGCTCGAAAAAACTTTCTTTACAACTAGCAGTCAGCCAAATGTCACCATAATTGTACTCATTGAAATAAGTTTATTTATAATCTCTTTTTTATATTCTAAAATCATAAATAAATGAGAAAAAACGGACAATATCTTTAATGTAGAAACAAACAAAAATGCTTTTAGAGTATTCTTTAAGTTGAGTACTATCAACTATAGAAAAACTTATATTTACAAACCAACTTTGCTGCTAGCAGGACGCAACTAATTACCTACTTTGATAGAATGGTGGACGCTTGTGTAGAAAAAGTAATCTTAGATGTTTATAAGCTATCATAATTTTACCAAATTGTTGCTGTTTGTATTTACTTACTAGTTATTATAATTTTGAAAATCGAAAAGTTATTAATAAAACTATCACCAACCGTTTTCAAACAAACTTTCATTTACTACTCATGTAGGTGCTTCACCGTGCGTGACCAGTTTATGCTAATTTATTTATACTAAAAGTATTTCAAGAGAGCCTAGAGACTGATTATCAAATTTTGAGAACCAGCAACCTTAAAATTAGAGGTAAGCTCTATAACTAACTGTTTGTAAACACTGTATTAGTTTTGTCTTTACTAATAATTATTATGAAAAATTTGTTTAAATTTTTTAATTAAATATTTAAAAGTTAAATCACTTTACTTAAAATGTCGCCAACTAAAACCTCAGTTACTAGTAGTAGAAGGAGCTGTTGTGTATTGAAACGATATTAAGAACCAAAACCTAACTAGATTACCCTCAACAAAACATTGATTTAAAAATTGCTTAACAATTTCACTATTTTGCTGGAAGCAGTTAAAAGTTTTAAAGTTCTGTGTAAAAGCACAAATAAAAAACTAACTTTTATTTGATGGATAATCCTTTCTAGCAAATAAAAGAGGATAATTTAAGTTTTATTTTGAAATAGTCTGTTGAAAATTATCCAACTCTAAAAGTTGATACTTATAAAAGTCATAAAGATGTTTTTACGCTGATTTGTATCTTTATATAAATTTCGATTAGTTTAGTGTTTGTGGTGAAGATTTGCTACGAAATTATTTCGTCAAAAAAAATTTTCTGAATTGACAATTGATACAATTGAATATAAACTTAAATACACCAAAAATGTTACTACAAAACGTCTGTAATTGCTGCATTAAATTTCTAAGAAGTACATTTTGAAAATGACCTCAAACAAAAACTTTAAACATTTTAATGATTTCAATTTAATTATCTAAATATTTTAAATAAGTTTGACTTTCGTGTAAATCAGATGATATTTGTTACATCATTTACTTTCTATATTTTGTCATAAATATTTTCTGAGTTGACTCCTGTTAGTTACTTTTTACTTAAAAATTCTTATCTAAATTATCTAAATATATTTTTTTAGCAAATTTATGACTCAAAATAATAGAAGAGATGGGAAAATATCAGAATAATGCGACTTTGAGACAAGCAATTGGAGATTTTGAAGATGAAAATAATAAGAAGATAAAATTAAATTTGAATCTTTAAATCTAGAGAGATATTTATAGAATGGAACTATAAAAATCTAGCAACAAATTTACGTATGCGGTAAAATTGTAATAGATTTAGCCTCCTGCTTTACCACTTGTTCGTCAACCAAACAAACAACTAGTGTAGCAACACCCAACAAAATGGTTTTTTTTAAAAGTTACTTATTAAAATAAATAATAATTTAAAACATTTCAACATTTACTTAGTAAGCAGCTTTCAATTCATACATAACTTAAAAATGGAATTAATGAAAATTTACGCAACACAAACTTTCTCATAACTATACGGTAAGTTTTTCAAATAATTCTTTGACAATACCTTAATTTTCTTTAAATTAGTTAATATAAAGTGATTACATCCTTTCAATTTCAAAGTTAAAAGCTTTTAAAAAAAGATATTGTAAGTCACGATTGGAAAAACTTATAGAGGAAATTTTAAATAGAATTTTGTAATAATTTTCAAAGAAATTTTATTTAGTATTAAACATAATTTCAAAATTACTAATAATTATTGAAATTGAAGTCATTTCAAAGTAAACTTTTGACATTTTAAGTAAAAAAAATAAATTAATTTTTATTGGTACTTTGTTTTAAAAAACATTTTATAAATTCAATTTACAAAAACTGTAAATAATAAATATAAATTATAATATCTAATATTTTAATTCAAAAACTTATTAAAATAAAAAAGATATTTAAACTATAGAATTGAAAAGAACTAAAAAAAGTAAAATATCAAGAAGAACATCAAAGTTAGAAAAAAATTTGAACTTAAATAAAAATATATCCTGTTTATCTGCATAAAAAAAGATTTTATTTGAAAATTTTACGTATGCGGTAAAATCAGCTTACTATGATTTAGCCTCCAGCTTTACTACTTGTTCGTCAAATAAAAAATTGACGTAGCTGATCACGTGAGAAATGTCTAGCTAAATCTTTTTCACGGACCACTACACACGACGAAAGTGACTTTTTATGAGCTTGGCGCTGAAATATTTTCTCTTCAATACTTGAAGTTGCAAGTAATCTGCAAGAAGCCATTTTCCGTCATTTTAATTTTTAGTGTTTCCAATTGATTTTTTTGTAAATTTTTAACCAGTAAACATAATAAATTTTTTTGTCCGTCTCTCCACACTCTAGCCATGACCTGCTCGTCGTTAGCAGGATTCCAATCAGGATCAAACATAACTAACCGATTTGCACCAATCAAATTTAAACTGCATCTAAAAATTGAAATTTTTTTTTAATTTTTTGTTTGGAAACACTGTTTATCGTACCCTCCTGCCTTACTACTTAACATAAACACAAAATCTTGAGATGCTAGATCATTGAATCGTTTTACGATTTTAAATCTTTTTTTAATAGTCATACTTCCATCTAATCTTACATATCCGTATATGACAACAAAATGTTGATTGAAATTCATCATCATCAAGTTCTCTACCTCCTCATACGGCACAATTTTTCACATAAATCGAGCGTTTGCGTGTAATTTGATACAATCACGTATTTATCATCATTTATTGAATGAGTTGCTGCCATCAATGAATTCACTAACATCATTTTACCAGATAAATCCAGCTGAAAAAAAATTGTGTAAAAAAAGTTCCCAGACCGGGAATATCAAAAGTGTATTTTACCGCATTCGTAAATGTGTTGCTAAATTATTTTAATAATCTTCTTATAAATATAAATCTCTTGATTTAAAGATTTAAATATAATTTTATCATCTTGTTATTTTGATCTTCAAACTCTCTAACCACTTGTCTCAAAGTTGCATCATTCTGATATTTTCCTATCTCTTCAATTATATTAAATCATAAATTTAATATAAAAATATTTTTAGATAATTTAGATAAATTCGTTTCAGTAAAAAGTAGCTAGCAGAAATCAATTCAGAAAATTTTTTTGACGAAATAATTTATTAGCAAATTTACACCACAAACACTAAACTAGTAAAATTTATATATAGCAACAAATCAGCATAAAATTGTTTGAGAAAAACATTTTTATTAATTATTATATTTATTATTATTATTTAATTTTTGGAGTTGAACAAGTTTCAACAAACTAATTCAAGATTGAACATAAATTGTCTTCTTTATTGAAAACAAAGGATTATTTGCTGTATCAACATTCAATGGTCTTTATTTTGTACATTTACACAACATTTAAAAATAAAATAATATTTCCTTTAAATTTTTAAATCTTTAGTAATAGTTAGAATTAGTTTGATTGATTTAACAGCAAAATTAAAGTTGAATAAAAAAGTTACATCTGTAAAAATTATTTCAAATATTTTATATGGGAAGAATAATATTTAGAATTATATAAAATAACAATTTAGATATTTCATAAAAACAAAAGAATTTAAGTTGAGGATCAACATGTTATTTACTAAAACTAGATTCACAAAATTATTGCATTTTTTTCTGCAATCGGTTTCCTAAAAAGATAATTTTAAGTTTTTAAATTATGGTTTCTCTTATGTTGAAACTTTTGATACAAATTAAAGTTTGGTTTAATTATTTAAGTAAAAATCGAAGTTAAATAAAACGTTTTAAATCTGAAAAACTTATTTCAAATCATTTAAATGAATATAATATTTTATCTTCTTTTGTATATATATGAAAATTTAGTAAGTTCTTAAAAATAAATTAAAATGGTTTACTCTTTGTCTTAAAGCAATCAAATTAGTTTCAATCCAATCATCTTCTAAATCCTGCAAAATTTTATTAAATAATAACATCAGAAACTGGTATTTAGATCTTAAATAAATATAATTATACCACTGGAAACATTTAAAATCAGAACAAACTTTTTTAGATAGAAGAAAAGATAGAAATATAATTTTTCACTTACTGTATCAGGTTCTGAAAATATCATCGTGTCTTCAGCTTTTTATTGGCTCTTATCTTTATTTACACCACAGGTATGATTCAGACTATTAACAGTTAAGGGGTTCAAACGGTTATGAGTTTCATGCACTTATTTCTAAATATTTTTTTATAAAATCACTTTTATATTACTTAATTTTTATACTTTATAAACAAGTTTACTTAATTATCAACCAATTTTTCTTTTTTTTAGTAGCTTTTTTATACAACTTCAATTTGTTGTTTAAATTAGTCAAACTAATTACCATTTTTATTAAAAGTAATAGAGAAGAAAATATTACGTAATAATTTAATGTTTGTAATTCTGCTGCTTTTAATCTAGCGTTTGCAAAAAAGAATAATTATTATATTATTTTTTTCAACAAAACGTAGATGTAATAAAAATGTTGAATAAAAATATTCAAAATGTTTAAAGCAAACCAGTTAAGTAGTAAACTGTTCAGTGCAGGCCAACGTAGTTAACACAATCAAGAAAGATGCCATTAAAAAACTATCTGTAAATGAAGACTAATACATGATGTTAAATATAAATTAAACAAAATTAAAGCAATTAAAATTTCAACAATATTTTGATTTCTCTGAATCTGTTTTTATTAAATTAACAATATTTGCTTTTCTAACATGAAATAAGTCAAATAATAAACTGAATATAACTTTTTGCTGAAAGAGAAAATAATTAGAAAACTTTCTGATTCAAGTTTTTACTTGTGGATGCGTAAGAAAATGTAAATTAAAAGTTTCTCTTTTATATGATTTACTTTTCTTAATAAGATTTTAATGTAGAAGCCATATTTTTGTGTAATATCATTTTAACAATATGAAAACAAATTATATCATTTTATAAATTTTCTGCTGTTATCATTTAACTTTAATTGAAAATAATTTTTTCTTATATATAAATGCAAAGGAAGGTATATCTCGCTAACACACATTCTAACGAGTTTCTTATGGTTTTTCTCAGGAGTTTATAAGTATGTCTCCATCCGGGGTCAAACTCGATACTTCAGCAAATAATCTTTGCTATCGAATTAAAGAAGAAATCTAGGATAAATATTGAAATAGTCTGTTGAAACTTATTCCACCTCTAAAATTAAATGTTTGAAATAAATGTACTGTACTTTGAAGAAGATATTTTCTATTTTATAAATTTCGATTAGTTTAGTGTTTGTGGTGTAAATTTGCTAATAAATTATTTCGTAAAAAAAAAATTTTCTGAATTGATTGCTGTTAGCTACTTTTGACTTAAAAGTTTTTATTAAAATTATCTAAAAATATTCTTTTAGTAAATAGATGATTTAATATAATTGAAAAGATGGGAATATATCAAAATGATGCGTCTTTGAGACAAGTGGTTAGAGAGTTTGAAGATCAAAATAACAAGATGATAAAATTATTTTTGAATCGTTAAATCAAGAGATATTTTTAGTATTCAGAAGTGCACTATAATGATTTAGCAACACATTTACGTATGCAGTAAGATACACATTTGATATGCAGTTCAAACAACACAGCTTTTCATCTATTCTTAGATTGAAAATGTTCAATCTAAGAGACAAGATTAATGTTAATAGGTTAAATTTGCTTTTAAATCTTCATCTTTATTAGTTAATATGATGTCATGACTTCGACTTGACAACTTTTGATCATATTATAATGATCATATAAAGTTATAAACATTTACTAAGTATTTAACTACCTTACATGCTCTCAAACGGAAATTTTTTTTCGGATAATTTAATTCATTTGCAAATATACACCACAAACACTAAACTACTAGATATATATATAACGGAAAAAATCAGCGTTTGAATATCTACAAAAGCAATTAATTTGTTAATTTTTGGAGTTGAACAAGTTTCAACAGACCATATCAAAATTAAACCTAAATTATCTTCCTTAATCAGATTGAAAGGATTATTTGCTAAATCAACATTTAGTACTTTTAAATTTGTACTTTTTCACAGAATTATTTAAACTTTAACAATAAATCAATATATTCTATTATATCAAAACTTCTAATAAAATTGAAAATTAGTTTGATTAATTTAACAAAAAATTAAAGATAAATAAAAAAGTTTTATCAGCACAATTTATTTCAAATGTTTTAATTGAAAAAAAAATTATTTTTTTATTTTTTTATAACAATGTTGATATTTCATAAAAACAAAATAAATCAGGTCTAAATAAGCAGACAGGTAAGTTTAGTTATTTAATTTTTGTTTATCAGTTACATATAAAACTGATTGAAATTATTGTTAATAACTTAATTATTATATTAAAATTTGATGCTTCTCAAATTAGGTAGTAAATTGTTCAATGCAGGCCAACGTAGTTAAAACAATCAAGAAAGATTCCATCAAAAAACTATCTGTAAATGAAGACAAATACATGATGTTAAATATAAATTAAAATATTTAATACCACACTATACAATATACCTTGATAATAATACATGATGTTAAATTTAAATTAAAGAAAATTAAAGCAATTAATTTCTATTCAACAACATTTTGATTTCTCTGAATTTCTTTTTATTAAATTAATAATATTGGCTTTTATATCTTGAAATAAGTCAAATAATAAACTGAATATATTTTTTTGCTGAAAGAGAAGATAATTATAAACTTTCTGATTCGAGTTTTACTTTTGGATGCGTAAGAAAATGTAAATTAAAAGTTTATCTTTTATATGATTTACTTATTTTAATAATATTTTAATTTGTGAAAATTCATAAAATATAAAAAAAAATTATAAACAGTTACTCAGTTTTTAACTACCTTACAAATACTCAAACATGAATTAAATGTAATTGGCCTCAATAATATATAAAAATCAACAATTATTTCCATTGAAAAATTATAGTGCCTAAAAAGATATATCATCTGGTTTAAAATTGTTAGAAATTTCAGTAATCGACTTGACTACTACTATTAAGTCTTCAAATAGAACATAGAACCACTAAATAAGCTTATTAGTAAATAGTCAAATTTTGTTCATGACTATGATATATATAAATTAAATTAAAGTTTATACAACATAATATTTTATTATAAATCTAATGTTTAAAAAAGTGAGAATTGTTTCAGTAATTAATATAAGTAATTTTTCAAATAAATGTTTTATGAAGTAAGATGATAGTACTGAGTTTTAATTTCATCATTTTAATAATTTACTTTTTCAACAAAGTTATTATTTTCCTTATTATGTATTTGTAATTTATTTCTATATCAGTTTTAAGCTTGTAGTTTTCTACCGTATAAGATAAAAAACAACTTATTATGGCAAAAATAATTGGGTAACTGACTTAATATAATCAATTGTAATTCACTTTTGGTAAAAAAAGATAACATCAAAGCCACTAATAGTTATAGAAAACAAGGTTTATAACTCTATTCATCATGAAGTCATGTTTAGTATTCTCTGTATTTCTTGTTTGATGTTTTAAACAAAACATCAAAACTACTTTTAAACAAAGTTAATAATCCAACAAATTTATTTCTAATTTTTTACAAAATAAAAATAAAAATTAATTTTAACTTTTAAATTTAATATTCAATCTGATTAAAAACTTTGATGATTTAACCAACTGCTGATAAAATGCCTTCTGTACACGGACCTCCAGTTTCTTTATTGGTAACTTGGCTGGTACTTTCTTCCTAATTGTAATCAACAAAACAATTAGAAAATGAGATGAAATAGGACGGAATTCTGTTTGTACTTAATTTATATTTACATCCACCAATCAAATAAGTTAGTATGGAAGCAAACAATAGATCAATTACAACTTAACTTACTTTGTACAGCAGTTCATATGTTTTATTTCTTCAACAAACTCAACAATCGTGGAAGGTTATAATGAAGATACAAAACGACATCTAAATCTCTTGTTTTGTTTTACTGAGTTCACATGTTTTGGTTTTACAACAATAACCTTTCTTCTTCTGGCGTACTTTGCACTTTTACATAATTTCTAAAATTAATCTTCAACATATTAAAAGATTTATTATAAACATTGTAGCTTCCTAGTAGTCGTTGTTACACTCGAAAAAACTTTCTTTACAACTAGCAGTCAGCCAAATGTCACCATAATTATACTCATTGAAATAAGTTTATTTATAATCTCTTTTTTATATTCTAAAATCATAAATAAATGAGAAAAAACGGACAATATCTTTAATGTAGAAACAAACAAATATGCTTTTAGAGTATTCTTTAAGTTGAGTACTATCAACTATAGAAAAACTTATATTTACAAACCAACTTTGCTGCTAGCAGGACGCAACTAATTACCTACTTTGATAGAATGGTGGACGCTTGTGTAGAAAAAGTAATCTTAGATGTTTATAAGCTATCATAATTTTACCAAATTGTTGCTGTTTGTATTTACTTACTAGTTATTATAATTTTGAAAATCTAAAAGTTATTAATAAAACTATCACCAACCGTTTTCAAACAAACTTTCATTTACTACTCATGTAGGTGCTTCACCGTGCGTGACCAGTTTATGCTAATTTATTTATACTAAAAGTATTTCAAGAGAGCCTAGAGACTGATTATCAAATTTTGAGAACCAGCAACCTTAAAATTAGAGGTAAGCTCTTTAACTAACTGTTTGTAAACACTGTATTAGTTTTGTCTTTACTAATAATTATTATGAAAAATTTGTTTAAATTTTTTAATTAAATATTTAAAAGTTAAATCACTTTACTTAAAATGTCGCCAACTAAAACCTCAGTTAGTAGTAGTAGAAGGAGCTGTTGTGTATTGAAACGATATTAAGAACCAAAACCTAACTAGATTACCCTCAACAAAACATTGATTTAAAAATTGCTTAACAATTTCACTATTTTGCTGGAAGCAGTTAAAAGTTTTAAAGTTCTGTGTAAAAGCACAAATAAAAAACTAACTTTTATTTGATGGATAATCCTTTCTAGCAAATAAAAGAGGATAATTTAAGTTTTATTTTGAAATAGTCTGTTGAAAATTATCCAACTCTAAAAGTTGATACTTATAAAAGTCATAAAGATGTTTTCACGCTGATTTGTATCTTTATATTAATTTCGATTAGTTTAGTGTTTGTGGTGAAGATTTGCTACTAAATTATTTTGTCATAAATATTTTCTGAGTTGACTCCTGTTAGTTACTTTTTACTTAAAAATTCTTATCTAAATTATCTAAATATATTTTTTTAGCAAATTTATGACTCAGAATAATAGAAGAGATGGGAAAATATCAGAATAATGCGACTTTGAGACAACAATTGGAGATTTTGAAGATCAAAATAACAAGATGATAAAATTAAAGTTGAATCTTTAAATCAAGAGATATTAAGAGTATTAAGAATATATTTATAGTATAAAGAAGGACACTATAATAATTTATATTAAATTATTATGGAACTATAAAAATCTAGCAACAAATTTACGTATGAGGTAAAATTGTAATAGATTTAGCCTCCTGCTTTACTACTTTTTCGTCAGCCAAACAAACAACTAGCGTAGCAACACCCAACAAAATGGCTTTTTTTAAAAGTTACTTATTAAAATAAATAATAATTCAAAACATTTCAACATTTACTTAGTAAGCAGCTTTCAATTCATATATAACTTAAAAATGGAATTAATGAAAAATTACGCAACACAAACTTTCTCATAACTATACAGTAAGTTTTTCAAATAATTCTTTGACAATAGCTTAAATTTCTTAGTATTAGTCAATATAAAGTTATTACATCCTTTCAATTTCAAAGTTAAAAGCTTTTAAAAGAAGATATTGTAAGTCACGATTGGAAAAACTTATAGAGGAAATTTTAAATAGAATTTTGTAATAACTTTCAAAGAAATTTTATCTAGTATTAAACATAATTTCAAAATTACTAATAATTATTGAAATTGAAGTCATTTCAAAGTAAACTTTTGACATTTTAAGTAAAAAAAATAAATTAATTTTTATTGGTACTTTGTTTTAAAAAACATTTCATAAATTCAATTTACAAAAACTGTAAATAATAAATATAAATTATAATATCTAATATTTTAAATCAAAAACTTATTAAAATAAAAAAGATATTTAAACTATAGAATTGAAAAGAACTAAAAAAAGTAAAATATCAAGAAGAACATCAAAGTTAGAAAAAAATTTGAACTTAAATAAAAATATATCCTGTTTATCTGCATAAAAAAAGATTTTATTTGAAAATTTTACCTATGCGGTAAAATCAGCTTACTATGATTTAGCTTCCAGCTTTACTACTTGTTCGTCAAATAAAAAATTGACGTAGCTGATCACGTGAGAAATGTCTAGCTAAATCTTTTTCACGGACCACTACACACGACGAAAGTGACTTTTTATGAGCTTGGCGCTGAAATATTTTCTCTTCAATACTTGAAGTTGCAAGTAATCTGCAAAAAGCCATTTTCCGTCATTTTAATTTTTAGTGTTTCCAATTGATTTTTTTGTAAATTTTTAACCAGTAAACATAATAAATTTTTTTGTCCGTCTCTCCACACTCTAGCCATGACCTGCTCGTCGTTAGCAGGATTCCAATCAGGATCAAACATAACTAACCGATTTGCACCAATCAAATTTAAACTGCATCTAAAAATTGAAATTTTTTTAAATTTTTTGTTTGGAAACACTGTTTATCGTACCCTCCTGCCTTACTACTTAACATAAACACAAAATCTTGAGATGCTAGATCATTGAATCGTTTTACGATTTTAAATCTTTTTTTAATAGTCATACTTCCATCTAATCTTACATATCCGTATATGACAACAAAATGTTGATTGAAATTCATCATCATCAAGTTCTCTACCTCCTCATACGGCACAATTTTTCACATAAATCGAGCGTTTGCGTGTAATTTGATACAATCACGTATTTATCATCATTTATTGAATGAGTTGCTGCCATCAATGAATTCACTAACATCATTTTACCAGATAAATCCGGCTGAAAAAAAAATTGTGTAAAAAAAAAGTTCCCTGACCGGGAATATCAAAAGTGTATTTTACCGCATACGTAGATGTGTTGCTAAATTATTTTTATGATCTTCTTATAAATATAAATTTCTTGATTTAAAGATTCAAATATAATTTTATCATCGTGTTATTTTGATCTTTAAACTCTCTAACCATTTGTCTCAAAGTTGCATCATTCTGATATTTTTCCATCTCTTCAATTATATTAAATCATAAATTTGCTATAAAAATATTTTTAGATAATTTAGATAAAAACTTTTAAGTAAAAAGTAGCTAGCAGAAATCAATTCAGAAAATTATTTTATGACGAAATAATTTATTAGCAAATCTACACCACAAACACTAAACTACTAGAAATTTATATAAAGTGAAAAATCAGCGTAAAAATGTATAAATGCTATAGAAAAACATTAAACAGGTTCTAATTTTTAGAGTTGAACAAGTTTCAACAAACTAATTCAAGATTGAATAAAAATTATCTTCTTTCGTTTAAAAGAAAGGATTATTTGCTGTATCAACATTTAATAGTCTTTATTTTGTACATTTACACAACATTTAAAAATAAAATAATGTTTCCTTTAAATTTTTAATCTTTAGTAAAATTTAAAATTAGTTTGATTAATTTAACAGCAAAATTAAAGTTGAATAAAAAAGTTACATCTGTAAAAATTTTTTCAAATGTTTTATGTGGAAAGAAAAATATTTAGTATTCTATAAAATAACAATTTAGATTTTTCATAAAAACAAAAGAAATTAAGTTTAGAATCAAATTAATATTTACCAAAACTAGATTCACAAAATTATTGCTGGTTTCTCTGCAATCGGTTTCCTAAAAAATATAATTTTAAGCTTTTTAATTATTTTGTATTTCACGTCAAAAATTTTGATACAAATAAAAATTTGTTTTAATAAGTTAAGTAAAAATCGAAGTTAAATCTAAAAGTTTTAAATCTGAAAATTTATTTCAAATCATTCAAATGAATATAATATTTTATCTTCTTGTATATAAATATGACAATTTAGTAAGTTCTTGAAACGAAATTAAATGGTTTTTTCTTTGTCTGAAAGCAATGAAACCTTTATTAAAGAGATGCTTCAGTTTATTATTAGAAATATTAACTTGTTCAAGATTTATTAAACTGAAGAAACTGGGAAGGAACCACATTGTTGAACTACCTATATCTTTAATTACATTGTTATTAAGATACAAATATCTTACGGAAGTGTGTAATCCTGAATTGAAATTAAATTCGTCATTTGCTTATGTCATACAAAGATGGTACGTGCTTTGACTTTAATCTTATTGATACAAAGGTTTAACAAATCATCAACAAAATTTCTATATCTATAAAGCAGTTATACGAATTAAATTTGTAGATTTTGCAAATTGTAGGTTTCCCATAAAAGTAAAATGTTGATAAATAAAACCCACTAAAACAACAAGAGTTATTAACAAATTATAAGAAGGAAATACAATAAATAAGTATTTGAAGTAAAATATAATTGATTTTTTGAAAAGAGAAAATTTTACAGAAATAAGTTTGTAGAAAAATAGGCCATATCTAATTAAAATATTAGTGAATGAAGTAAAAAGCATCTCACCAACATTTACTAATAATCAAACAAGGTAAAAGATGGAAAAATATTTCATGGCAATAAAGATTTGCTTATGATGGGATGTATATGATGTGGATAAAATTATAAAGTGAAAGTTGGCAACATTGTTTTCTGATTGACTTGGTAAGTTGTTGACTTACCAACCATAAAATGCTGAAAGTTAGACTCATTTTTTGAAGGCCACCACGTAAGTGCCCACCCCAAAAATTACTGCAAGGAAAATAGTTTTTATTTTCAAATTAATTTGATAAATGATGAAATTTTAAGTTGACAAAATAAACTCTCCGTCGGGGAATCGAACCCCGGTCTCCCGCGTGACAGGCGGGGATACTCACCACTATACTAACAAGGATACAGAACATGGTCAGTACGGGGATCGAACCCGCGACATTCGCGTTATTTGCACGACGCTCTAACCAACTGAGCTAAGCGGCCACGAGAGATCCTCTCAAATTTGTTATTTATTCCAAATATTTTTATTTTTATTTGAAACTTTTTCTTTCTAGGAAATTAAATGGAAAAGTAGAAATTGTTTTCTTGAATTCTCTGATTTTATTCAATTTAAAATATTTTTAAGTGACATAACTAAACAATTATTGGTTTAATAATTACTTACTTTATATGAAGTAGATAACTTTATATTATTGAGACAATCTATTTTATTGATTTCTAATTTTATTGCTTATTTTATTCTGTTTCTTAATACTAAAAATATTTCAATCTTTTGTTATATTTTTATTCAAAACCTTTTCAAGCAGATGTAATGGTTTTAAGTTCAATATTTCGTTTTGTTTGACTGATTCTTGTTAAATTTTAAACATTTTAGTTTAATGAAGATTGTAATGGTTTCATCAAAATTAGCAATAATATTGATAATATTTTTGAATTGTTATTGAGCTGTTGTATTTGGAGTCGACATTATGAACCAAACTCTGACTAGATTATTATCAACAAAATATTAATTAAAAAAATGTTTAAAACATTTCAATCAATTACTAGAAACAGTTAAAAGTTTTAAAGTTCTGTGTAAAGGTACAAATTGAAAACTACTACATTTTGAATCAGCAATTAATCTGTGCTATCGAAGTAAAGATGACAAATTTGAATAAATATTGAAATAGTTTGTTGAAACTTATTCAACTCTAAAAATAAGCTATTTATACCATATATGAAATACAATCTTACGCTGATTTGTTCCTTTATATAAATTTCTATTAGTTTAGTGTTTGTGGTGTAAATTTGCTAATAAATTATTTCGTTATAAAAAAATTTTCTGAATTGACTCCTGTTAGCTACTGTTTACATAAAAGTTTTTATCTAAATTATCTAAGTACTATTTTTTTAGCAAATATTTGATGTAATATAAATCGATAAGAGATGGGAAAATAGCAAGATGAAGCAACTTTGGGACAAGTGGTTAGAGAGTTTGAAGATCTAAGTAACAAGAAGATAAAATTATATTTGAAACTTTAAATCAAGAGATGTTTATAGTATTAAGAAGGACACTATAATAATTTAGCAACACATTTACTTATGCGGTAAAATACACTTCTGATATGCAGTTCAAACAACACAATTTATTTTTATTTATTTTTTTGATGAAATCTATTAGCAAATCTACACCACAAACACTAAACTACTAGAAATTTTTATAGACTAAAAAATCTGCGTAAAGGTATTATTGAAGATATTTTCATTTAATTTTTGAGATTGAACAAGTTTCAACAAACAAATTCAAGATTGAACCTAAATTATCTCTTTTTATTTTTAAGAAATGAATATTCCCTGAATAAATATTTGGTAGTTTTTAAATTGTACGTTTTTACACAGCATTTAACAATAAAATAATGTTTGCTTTAAATTTTTAAATCTTTAGTAAAAGTTAAAATTAGTTTGATTGATTTAACAACAAAATTAAAGTTGAATAAAAAATTTACATCTGTAAAAATTATTTCAAATGTTTGAAGTGGAAAGAAAAATATTTAGTATTCTATAAAATTACAATTTAGATATTTCATAAAAACAAAAGAAATTAAGTTTAGAATAAAATTAATATTTACCAAAACTAGATTTACCAAATTATTGCTGGTTTCTCTGCAATCGGTTTCCTAAAAAATATAATTTTAAGCTTTTTAATTAATTTTTGTTTCACGTCAAAAATTTTGTTACAAATAAAAGTGTGTTTTAATAGTTAATTTAAAAATCAAAATTAAATTTAAAAGTTTTAAATCTGTAAAACTTATTTCAAATCTTCTTAATGAATAAACTATTTTATCTTCTAATGTATAAGATTGACAATTTAGTAAGTTCATGAAAAGAAATTAATGGGTTTACTCTTTGTCCGAAAGCAATGAAACCAGTTTCAATCTAATCATCTTCTATATCCTGCAAAATTGTATTAAATAATAACATCAGTAACTGGTATTTAGTTCTTAAATAACTATAATTATACAAAAAATATTATACTAAAAATATATAAAAATATGTGGAGTTTGAACTGCATATCAGAAGTGTATTTTACCGAATACGTAAATGTGTTGCTAAATTTTTATAGTGCCTTTCTTAATATTATAAATCCCTTGATTTAAACATTCAAATATAATTTTATCATCTTGTTAATTTGATCTTCAAACTCTCTAACCACTCATCTCAAAGACGCATCATTTTGATATTTTCCCATCTTTTCATTTATATTAAATCATCTATTTACTAAAAGAATATTTTTAGATAATTTTAATAAAAACTTTTAAGTAAAAAGTAGCTAACAGCAATCAATTCAGAAAATTATTTTTTGACGAAATAATTTATTAGCAAATTTACACCACAAACACTAAACTAATAGAAATTTATATAATGAAAAAAATCTGAGTAATACTACAATTAAAGCACATTTCTATATTGCTAATTTTTGAAGTTGAACAAGTTTCAACAAACTATTTCAATATTTATTCTAAATTTCTTCTTTAATTCCATAGCAAAGATTATTTGCTGAAACAAAATTCAGTAGTTTTCTTTTTGTACCTTTACACAGAACTTTAAAACTTTTAACTGCTTTCAGTAAATGAATTAAGTTTTATTTTTCAATCAATGTTTTGTTGATAGTAATCTAGTCAGGGTTTGGTTCATAATATCGGCTCCATATCCAGCAGATCCTTCTACTACTAACTGAGGTTTTAGTTGGCGACAATTTAGGTAAAATGATTTAACTCTTAACAATTTACTATCCAAAGATCAATTATAGTGTTGCCCACAGCAGCTTTTTATTGGGTCTTTTCTTCCTTTACACCACAGGTATGATTCAGACTATTAACAGTTAAGGGTTTCAAACGGTTATGAGTTTCATTCACTTATTTCTAAATACTTTTTTCTAAAAACAATTATTATATTATATAAACAAGTTTAATATATAATCTACCGGCCAATATTTCTTGTAGTAGCTTCTATCGAACCTTCAAATGAGTTTTTTTTAATTTCAGACTCCATCTTTCAAAATTTTCTTTTTTCACATCAATTTGAATTTCTTTTTTAAAATTCTCCCAGTGATCAGTTGTTGTCCTATCTCCATCAGTGGTTGTATTTCTCAATCAAGTCTTAGAAACATCCTGATACAACAGATAAATATGAAATGCCGATGTGTCTTGAAAGATGAATAGATGATGATCAACAATCAGATGACTACAATACAAATTTGGATTTAGAAACAGCTCTTGATGTGTGCTTACATAAAACAGGAAAAAATTTAATTACAAGAATTACTCACCCTACTTAGCTAAATGGATAAAACCAAAATTATCGTTTATCATGAAAACTGATTATTTATATTTCTTCTTTTATCTAAAATTTGATTTAATTTGGTTTTAAGTTTTAGACTAAAGTAATTATTATAATATAGAATTGATTATTTAAGATCTAAATACCAGTTACTGATGTAATTATTTAATAAAATTTTGCAGGATTTAGAAGATTATTGGATTGAAACTGGTTTGATTGCTTTCAGACAAAGAGTAAACCATTTTAATTTATTTTTAAGAACTTACTAAACTCTCAGATTTATATACAAGAAGATAAAATAGTTTATTCATTTAAAAGATTTGAAATAAGTTTTACAGATTTATAATTTTTGATTTAACTTTGATTTTTACTTAAACTATTAAAACAAACTTTCATTTATACAAAAGTTTTAACATAAGAGAAAACATAATTTAAAAACTTAAAATTATATTTTTCGGAAACCGATTTTTAAGAAACCAACAATGATTTTGTGAATCCAGTTTTGGTAAATATTAATTTGATCTTAAACTTAAATTCTTTGGTTTTTATGAAATATCTAAATAGTTATTATTCTATAGAATACAAAATACTTTTTTTTCACTTGAAACATTTGAAAAAATTTGTACAGATCTTACTTTTTTATTTAACTTTAATTTTGTTGTTAAATCAATCAAACTAATTTTAATTTTCATTAAAAATTTAAAAATTTAAAGAAAATATTATTTTATTGTTAAATGCTATGTAAAAACGTACAAATTAAAAACTACAAAATATTTATTCAGGGAATATTCATTTCTTAAAAATAAAAAGAGATAATTTAGGTTCAATCTTGAATTTGTTTGTTGAAACTTGTTCAATCTCAAAATTGAAATGAAAATATCTTCAATAATACCTTTACGCAGATTTTTTTTTAGTTTATAAAAATTTCTAGTAGTTTAGTGTTTGTGGTGTAGATTTGCTAATAGATTTTCGTAAAAAAAATAAATAAAAATAAGTTGTGTTGTTCGAACTGCATATCAGAAGTGTTTTTTACCGCATACGTAAATGTGTTGTTAAATTATTATAGTGTCCTTCTTAATACTATAAACATCACTTTATTTAAATTTTCAAATATAATTTTATCTTCTTGTTACTTAGATCTTCAAACTCTCTAACCGATTGTCTCAAAGTTGCTTCATCTTGCTATTTTCCAATCTTTTATCCATTTATATTATATCAAATATTTTCTAAAAAAATGGTATTTAGATAATTTAAATAAAAACTTTTATGTAAAAAGTAGCTAACAGGAGTCAATTCAGAAAATTTTTTACGAAATAATTTATTAGCAAATTTACACCACAAACACTAAACTAATCGAAATTTATATAAACTGAAAAATCAGCGTAAAAATGTTCAAGAAATCCTTAAAATGTGCAAATATGTTTGCTAGATTTTGGAGTTGAACAAGTTTCAACAAACTATTTCAAGATTAAACTGAAATTTTCTTCCTTTATTTGAAGGAAAAGATTATTTGCTAAATCAATATACAGCATTGTTTAATTGGTACGTTTACACAACGTTTAACAATCAAATAATATTTTCTTTAAATTTTTTAATAAAAATTAAAATTAGTTTGATAGATTTCACAAAAATTAAAGTTAAAATTAAAGAAATTTTATTTAGTACTAAACATAAATTCAAAATTACTAATAATTATTGAAATTTAAGTCATTTCAAAATAAACTTTTGACATTTTAAGTAAAAAAAATAAATAAATTTTTAATGATACTTTATTTAAAAAAACTTTTTATAAATTCAACTTACAAAATCTGTAAATAATAAATATAAATTATAATATCTAAATATTTCAAATCGAAAACCTATTAAAATAAAAAAGATATTTAAACTATAGAATTGAAAAGAAATGAAAAAGCAAACTATCAAGAAGAACATCAAAGTTAAAAATAAATTTGACTTTAAATACAAATATGTGCTGTTTGTTTGCATAAAAAATATTTAATTTGAAACTATTATATAAAAACTGTTCTTTAAAAAAATTGTCGTTGATGACGTCATTGACACGATACGAAGAGACGTCATTACCTTTTGCACTTAAGTGTTGAATGAGTGTCGCTTCTACATGACGTCATCGTGTCGTCGAGCGGTGAAAACAACTGACGTAGTTGATCACCTGAGAAATGTCTGGCTACATCTTCTTCACGGTCCACTACACACGACGAAAGTGCCTTTTTATGAGCCTGGCGCTGAAATATATTGTCTTCAATACTTGAAGTTGCGAGTAATCTGCAAGAAGCCATTTTCGGTCACTTTAATTTTCAGTGTTTCCAATTGATTTTTTGATAAATTTTTAACCTGTAAATGTAACAAGGTTTTTTTTCACCATCTCTCTACACTCTAGCCATGGCCTGTTCGTCGTTAGCAGGGTTCCAATCAGGATCAAACATAACTAACCGATTTGCAACAATCAAATTTAAACTATATCTAAAAATTTTATAATAAATTAATAAATCCACTAACATCATTTTACCAGATAAATCCGGCTGAGAAAACAATTGTTAAAAAAGAAATCTTCCCAGACCGGGAATCGAACCCGGGCCGCGTGGGTGAGATCCACGAATCCTAACCACTAGACCACCTGGAACTTGCGATTGATGTTTTTATTGAGAAACTTTTATCAAAATGTTTCGATTTAACTTAAAAATAAAGAAATTATGAAACGATGCTAAAAAAATTATTTAAAATTGTTGCTAATTTCAACTCATTTCTAAAAAGTTACTTTAAAGTGTAAAAAAAATTGCAAAAAATCAACTTTTTAGAAATTAATTATTTCTATAATGAAATATAATTGCAAAAAAATCTCAGATAAATACCTGTAAGATCTTGTTTGAATAGTTTTGAGGATAAAGCTGAACTACTAGACCATTATTACTCTTGTATCTTAAATTGAACATTTTCAATTTTAAAATAGATGAAAAGCTGTGTTGTTTGAACTACATATTAGAAATGTATTTTACCGCATACGTAAATGTGTTGCTAAATTATTATAGTGGGTTTATTAATACTATAAACATCTCTTGATTGAAAGATTCAAATTTAATTGTATCTTCTTGTTATTTTGATCTCCAAACTCTGCAATCACTTGTCTCAAAGTTGCATCATTCTGATATTTTCCCATCTCTTCAATTATATTAAATCATAAATTTGCAAAAAAAATATATTTAGATAATTCAAATAAAAACTTTTATGTAAAAAGTAGCTAAAAGAAGTCATTACAGAAAAATTTTTTGACGACAATTTTTTAGCAAATTCACACCACAAACACTAAACTACAAGAAATTTATATAAAGAAACAAATCAGCGTACAATCGATTTTGAAATTTTTATTAGCGATATATTATTTAATTTTTGGAGTTGAACAAGTTTCAACAAACTAATTCAAGATTAAACTTAAATTATCTTCTTTTATTTAAAAGAAAGGATTATTTGCTGAATCAATATTCAGTAGTTTTTAATTGGTACGTTTACACAACATTTAACGATAAAATAATATTTTCTTTAAATTTAAAATTTTTTAATAAAAATTAAAATTAGTTTGATTGATTTAACAAAAATTAAAGTTAAATAAAAAAGTTAGATAATTAAAAAGTATTTTAAATATTTTAAGAAAAAAAAAACTATTTTCTATTCTATATAATAACTATTTTGATATTTCATAAAACCAGAAGAAATAAAGTAAACAGACAAATTGTCACTAAGTATTGATAACCAACTATCTAACATCCCTCTTATGACTCTTATGAGCTTTAACTAACTCTTTTATTTTATATCTAATTTACAAGTTTAATTTATATGAATATCAAAATAAATCAAAATAAAATACAAGTAAATTGTAACTAGTAGCTTAACAAAATTCAACTAATTTAGTTGACAATCATCTTACAACTACTAAATGCAGCATTTTATTTATAATTTTAAATAATTTAGGTTTTAAAATTTAATTTATTAGAATAGAAATTTGAAAATTCCAGTAATTAAATGAGAGTTAAACTTATACAAGCTTAAAATTTATTTCAATAATAAAAGTTGATGCTAGCAACAAGATGGACAAGTAATTAAGATAATTGGCTGCTAATCTATTAAACTTTGAGGGCATGGGTTAAAATCCCACCTTGTCATCAAAGAAACGGCATTCCTCGCTATATTAAGCCATTTAATAAGTACAGAAACCATCTTTTCAATTATGAGTGAATAGTGCCACTGCATTGTGGTTGTTTCAGAAGAAATAATGATTATAAGAGGAATACCAAACAGAATATTTACTATTCGTTGGCATCATAGTAAAAGGCTTAGGTCAATGACTTTTACGATATAAAGTTTCAAATCTTTCACCCAAGTTAATCTAAGGGTTATCCATAATGTATCGAACGTTGAAGGTTTTTTAAGATGTCTTTTTCAAACAACTTTCAAAAGGTGCTATTGAGAAAATTATTCTTTAAGTTTCTCTTTCTTACAATCATCAGGTAAATTTCCAACCAACAAATTACCTTCATCATCTTCAACAGTTGTTTCTTTTTCAACTTCATTTTCAAACAAAATGTGCTCTTTCAAATGATCCACTTTTAAATCAGCAATACGTTTAGTATAAACACTTCTCATTTCTACTACTTTCAATTGACTCTTGTGTTTCTCGATATAAAGATAATCATGGAAGGCTGTCAATCCAAACTCAGTTTCTCGCTAAAAATTTTAAAAGTTTTTTTCTAATAATTTATAGATTGAATTATGTTTTAATATTTACAAATAATTTCTAATTAATTTTATTTCAAAAATATTAAATTATCTTTTGTTTGGTGAAATAAATATATAAAAACTGATAAATCATTTTATATTTTTCATTCATTTCTTCATTCAAGTTCTTTTGAAAAAGTTTTTGATTTGTACAAATGCTTCACCAAAGACAAAGAAAACGATAATTTTTTTTGGTTTTATCCGTTTAGCTAAGTAGCGTGAGTAATTCTTGTAATTAAATCTTATCTTGTTTTATGTAAGCACACATTAAGAGCTGGTTCTAAATCCAAATTTGCATTGTAGTCATCTGATTTGGATAGTAAATTTTTAAGGGTTGAATCACTTTACCTAAAATGTCGCCAAATAAAACCTCAGTTAGTAGTAGAAGGAGCTGCTGGATATGGAGCCGATATTATGAACCAAACCCTGACTAGATTACCATCAACAAAATATTGATTCAAAAAATGTTTAAAACACTTCAGTCAGTTGCTGGAAGCAGTTAAAAGTTTTAAAGTTCTGTGTAAAGGTAAAAATTGAAAACTAAAAATTTTTGATTTAGCAAATAATTTTTGCTTTCGAATTAAAGAAGAGAATTATAAAAATAATGAAATAGTTTGTTAAAACCTGTTCAACTCTAAAAATTAAAAGTTTGAAATAATTGTAATGTGCTTTCACGCTGATTTGTTTCTTTATATAAATACTAAAACTGGATTCACTAAATTATTGCTGGTTTCTCTGCAATCAGTTTCCTAAAAAATATAATTTTAAGCTTTTAAGTTATATTTTCTAAGAGGATAAAATTATATTTGAATCGTTAAATCAAGAGATTTTTATAGTTTTAAGAAGTACATTATAATAATTTAGTATCACATTTACGTATGCGGTAAGATACACTTTTGATGTGTAATTGAAACAACACATCTTTTTATCTTTTTTTAGATTGAAAATGTTCAATATTAGAGACAAGATTAATGTTAATAGGTTAAATTTGCTTTTAAATCGTAATCTTTATTAGTTAATATGATGACATGACTTCAACTTGACAACTTTTGATTATATTATAAAAGTAATATAAAGTTATAAACATTTACTAAGTATTTAACTACCTTACATACTCTCAAACGGAAATTTTTTTTGTCTGACGAATTAATTTAATAAAAACTTGACTGATTCTTGTTAAATTCTAAACATTTCAGTTTACTGAAGATTGTAATGGTTTCATAAGAATTAGCAATAATATTGATAATATTTTTGAATTATTGCTATTGATCTGTTGTATTTGGAGTCGATATTATGAGCCAAACTCTGACTAGATTACCATCAACAAAATATTGATTGAAAAAAATGTTTAAAACATTTCAATCAATTACTGGAAACAGTTAAAAGTTTTAAAGTTCTGTGTAAAGGTACAAATTGAAAACTACTAAAGTTTGATTCACCAAATAATCTCTGCTATCGAATTAAAGAAGAACGCTAGAATAATTATTGAAATAGTCTGTTGAAACTTGTTCAACTCTAAAAATTATAGTAATAGCTACTCATATGAAATTCAATTTTACGCTGATTTGTTCCTTTATATAAATTTCTATTAGTTTAGTGTTTGCGGTATAAATTTGCTAATAAATCATTTCGTTATAAAAATATTTTCTGAATTGACTCCTGTTAGCTACTTTTTACATAAAAGTTTTTATTTAAATTATCTAAATACCATTTTTTTAGAAAATATTTGATATAATATAAATGGATAAAAGATTGGAAAATAGCAAGATGAAGCAACTTTGAGACAAGCGGTTAGAGAGCTTGAAGATCTAAATAACATGAAGATAAAATTATATCTGAATCTTTAAATCAAGAGATGTTTATAGTATTAAGAAGTACACTATAATAATTTAGCAACACATTTACTTATGCGGTAAAATACACTTCTGATATGCAGTTCGTACAACACAATTTATTTTTATTTATTTTTTTGATGAAAATCTATTAGCAAATCTACACCACAAACACTAAACTACTAGAAATTTTTATAGACTAAAAAAATCTGCGTAAAGGTTTTATTCAAGATTTTTTCAATTAAATTTTGAGATTGAACAAGTTTCA
Organism: Pegea sp. RAD2-039; assembly: GCA_034620365.1. NCBI lineage: Eukaryota > Metazoa > Chordata > Thaliacea > Salpida > Salpidae > Pegea > Pegea sp. RAD2-039. The sequence continues at coordinate 203,137 of JAQGEQ010000189.1, forward strand.
ACAAACAAATTCAAGGTTGAACCTAAATTATCTATTTTTATTTTTAAGAAATGAATATTCCCTGAATCAACATTTGGTAGTTTTTAATTTGTACGTTTTTACATAGCATTTAACAATAAAATAATATTTTCTTTAAATTTTAACATTTTTCATGAAAATTAAAATTAGTTTGATTGATTTAACAACAAAACTAAAGTTAAATAAAAAAGTAAGATCTGTACAAATTTTTTCAAATGTTTCCAGTGAAAAAAAAGTAATTTGTATTCTATAGAATAACTATTTAGATATTTCATAAAAACAAAAGAATTCAAGTCTAAGATCAAATTAATATTTACCAAAACTAGATTCACAAAGTTTTTGCTGATTTCTCCGCAATCGGTTTCCTAAAAATATAATTTTAAGCTTTTAAATTATGTTTTCTCTTATGTTAAAAATTTTGTATAAATGAAAGTTTGGTTTAATAGTTTAAGTAAAAATCAAAGTTAAATCAAAAATTATAAATCTGTAAAACTTATTTCAAATCTTTTAAATGAATAAACTATTTTATCTTCTTGTATATAAATCTGAGAGTTTAGTAAGTTCTTAAAAATAAATTAAAATGGTTTACTCTTTGTCTGAAAGCAATCAAACCAGTTTCAATCCAATAATCTTCTAAATCCTGCAAAATTTTATTAAATAATTACATCAGTAACTGGTATTTAGATCTTAAATAATCAATTCTATATTATAATAATTACTTTAGTCTAAAACTTAAAACCAAATTAAATTAAAATTTAGATAAAAGAAGAAATAGAAATAATCAGTTTTCATGCTAAACGATAATTTTGGTTTTGTCCATTTAGCTAAGTATCGTGAGTAACTCTTGTAATTAAATTTTTTCCTGTTTTATGTAAGTACACATCAAGAGCTGTTTCTAAATCCAAATTTGTATTGTAATAATCTGATTGTTGATCATCATCTATGCATCTTTCAAGACACATCAGCGTTTCATATTTATCTGTTGTATCAGGATGTTAATAAGACTTGATTGAGAAATACAACCACTGATGGAGATAGGACAACAACTGATCACTGGGAGATTTTTGAAAAAGAAATTCAAACTGATGTGAAAAAAAAATTTGAAGAATGGAGTCTGAGATTAAAAAAAATAATCATTTGAAGATTCAATAGAAGATACTACAAGAAAAATTGGTCGGTAGAATATAAAGTAAGCTTGTTTATATAATATAAAAATTGTTTTTATAAAAAAGTATTTAGAAATAAGTGAATGAACCTCATAACCGTTTGAACCCCTTAACTGTTGATAATCTGAATCATACCTGTGGTGTAAACGAAGAAAAGAGCCAATAAAAAGCTGCTGTGGGCAACACTATAATTGATGTTTGGATAGTAAATTTTTAAGAGTTAAATCATTTTACTTAAATCGTCGCCAACTAAAGCCTCAGTTAGTAGTAGAAGGAGCTGCTGGATATTGAGCCGATATCATGAACCAAACCCTGACTAGATTACCATCAGCAAAACATTGATTGAAAAAAAAACTTAAATCATTTACTGTAAGCAGTTAAAAGTTTTTAAGTGCTGTGTAAAGGTACAAATTGAAAACTACTAAATGTTGATTTGATGAATTATCCTCTCTAACAAATAAATGAGGATAATTAAAGTTTAATCTTGAAATAGTCTGTTGAATATTATTCAACTATAAAAGTTAATACTTATAGAAGTCAGTGATTACATCAAACATAATTTTACGCTGATTTGTTCGGTTATATACATTTGTACAAATTTAGAGTTTGTGGTGTACATTTGCAAAAAAAATTATTTCGTCATAAAAAATTTCTGAGTTGACTTCTGTTAGCTACTTTTGACTTTAATGTTTTAATCTATACTATCTTGATATCGTTTTATTAGCAATTTGTTTTTATCCAAATTATTTAAATATAATCTTTTTAGTTCTAAAATATCTAAAAATCTTTTTTTAACAAACATATGATTAAATATAATTGAAAAGATGGGAAAATATCAGACTGATACAACCTTGAGATAAGTTGTTAGAGAGTTTGAAGATCAAAATAACAAGATGATAAAATTATATTTGAAGCTTTAAATCAAGAGAAATTTATAGTATTAAGAAATGCACTAAAATAATTTAGAAGCACATTTACGTATGCGGTAAACTACACTTCTGATATGCAGTTCAAACAACACAGCTTTTTATCTATTTTTAGATTGAAAACGTTCAATCTAAAAGACAAGATTAATGTTAATAGGTTAAATTTGCTTTTAAATCTTTATCTTTATTATTTAATATGATGTCATGACTTCGACTTGACAACTTTTGATCATATTATAAAGGTCATATAAAGTTATAAAAATTTACTAAGTATTTAACTACCTTACATACTCTCAAACGGAAATTTTTTTCTGATAATTTAATTCATTAGCAAATATACACCACAAACACTAAACTACTAGATATTTATATAAGGGAAAAATCAGCGATTGAATATCAATGCATAAACAAATAATTCATTAATTTTTGGAGTTGAAAAATTTTCAACAGATCATTTCAAGATTAAATCTAAAATATCTTCCTTAATCAGATAGAACGGATTATTCACTAAGTCAACATTATGTACTTTTAAATTTTTACTTTTCCACAGCATTTAACCTTTAACAATAAATTAATATATTCTATTATATCAAAACTTCTAATAAAATTGAAAATTAGTTTGATTAATTTAACAAAAAATTGAAGATAAATAAAAAAGTTTTATCAGAACAATTTATTTCAAATGTTTTAATTGAAATAAAAGTATTTTGTGTATTTTTTGTATAACAATGTTGATATTTCATAAAAACAAAATAAATCAGGTCTAAATAAGCAGACAGGTAAGTTTAGTTATTTAATTTTTGTTTATCAGTTACATATAAAACTGATTGAAATTGATGTTAATATATTAATATTTATATTAAAATTTGATGCTTCTCAAATTAAGTAGCAAATTGTTCAATGCAGGCCAACGTAGATAAAACAATCAAGAAAGATTCTAACAAAAAACTATCTGTAAATGAAGACAAATACATGATCTTAAATATAAATTAAAATATTTAATACCACACTATACAATAAAACTTGATACTAATACATGATGTTAAATTTAAATTAAAGAAAATTAAAGCAATTAATTTCTATTCAACAACATTTTGATTTCTCTTAATTTCTTTTTATTAAATTAATAATATTGGCTTTTATATCTTGAAATAAGTCAAATAATAAACAGAATATAATTTTTTGTTGAAAGAGAAGATAATTATAAACTTTCTGATTCGAGTTTTTACTTTTGGATGCGTAAGAAAATGTAAATTAAAAGTTTATCTTTTATATGATTTACTTTTGTTGAAATTATATTAATTTGGAAGCCTTATATTTGTGAAAATTCATAAATTATAAATAAAAAAAATTATAAACAGTTACTCAGTTTTTAACTACCTTACAAATACTCAAACATTAATTAAATGTAATTGGCCTCAATAATATATAAAAAATCAACAATTACTTTCATTGAAAAATTATATTGTCTAAAAGATATATCATCTAGTTTAAAATTGTTAGAATTTTCAGTAATCGACTTGACTACTACTATTAAGTCTTCAAATAGAACATGGAACCACTAAATAAGCATATTAGTAAATAGTCAAATTATATTTATATGAATAATATATATTAAATTAAATTAACGTTTAAATAAGATAATATTTTTTTATAAATATAAATAATGTTTAAAAAAAGTGAGAATTGTTTCAGTAATTAATATAAGTAATTTTTCAAACAAATGTTTTATTAAGTAAGATGATAGTATTGAGTTTTAATTTCATCATTTTAATAATTTAATTTTTCAACAAAGTTATTATTTTCCTTATTATGTTTTTGTAATTTATTTTTATATCAGTTTTAAGCTCGTAGTTTTCTACCGTATACAGATAAAAAACAACTTATTAAAGCAAAAATAATTGGGTAACTGACTTAATGTAATCAATTGTAATTAACTTTTGGTATGAAATGATAACATTAAAGCCATTAATAGTTAAAGAAAACAAGGTTTATAAATCTATTTATCATGAAGTCATGTTTAGTATTCTATCTATTTCTTGTTTGATATTTTTAAACAAAACATTAAAACTACTTTTAAACGAAGTTAATAGTCCAACAGATATATTTCTCATTTATTACAAAAAAGTAATTTCAACTTTTAAATTTATTATTCAATCTAATTAAAAATTTTGACGATTGAACCAACTACTGATAAGTTATCTTCTGTACACGGACTTCCAGTTTCTTAATTGGTAACTTGGCTAGTACTTTTTCTAAATTGTAATCAAGAACATAAATAGAAGATGAAATGGAATAGGTCGGAATTCTGTTTGTAATTAATACATATTTTCATCCACTAATCAAATAAGTTAGTATGGAAGCAAACAATAGATCAATTACAACTTAACTTACTTTGTACAGCAGTTCATATGTTATATTTTTTCAAGAAACTCAACAACCGTGGAAGGTTATGATGAAAATACAAAACGACATCTAAACCTCTTGTTTTGTTTTACTGAATCAACATGTTTTGGTTTTACAACAATAACCTTTCTTCTTCTGGCGTACTTTGCACTTTTATATACATTCTAGAATTAATCATCAACATATTAATAGACTTAACGTAAAAGTTGTAGCTTACTAGTAGTTGTTGTTCGAAAAAAAGTTTCTTTACAACTAGCAGTCAGCCAAATGTCACCATCATTATACTCATTGAAATAAGTTTATTTATAATCTCTTTTTTATATTCTAAAATCTTAAATAAATGAGAAAAAACGGACAATATCTTTAATGTAGAAACAAACAAATATGCTTTTAGAGTATTCTTTAAGTTAAGTACCATCAAATATAGAAAAATTTGTATTTACAAACCAACTTTGCTGCTAGCAGCACGCAAGTAATTACTTACTTTAATAGAATGGTGGACGCGTGTTTAGAAAAAGTAATCTTAGATGTTTAATAGCTATAAGCTATCATAATTTTACCAAATTGTTGCTGTTTGTATTTACTTACTAGTTATTATAAATTTGAAAATCGAAAAGTTATTAATAAAATTATCAACACCCGTTTTAAACAATTTTTCATTTACTACTCATATAGGTGCTTCACCGTGCGTGACCAGTTTATGCTAATTTATTTATACTAAAAGTATTTCAAGAGAGCCTAGAGACTGATTATCAAATTTTGAGAACCAGCAACCTTAAAATTAGAGGTAAGCTCTTTAACTAACTGTTTGTAAACACATTATTAGTTTTGTCTTTACTAATTATTATTATGACAAATTTATTTAAATTTTTTAATTAAATATTTAAAAGTTAAATCACTTTACTTAAAATGTCGCCAACTAAAAACCTCAGTTAGTAGTAGTAGAAGGAGCTGTTGTATATGGAATCAATATTAAGAAGCAAACCCTGACTAGATTAACATCAACAAAACATTGAATGAAAAATTGTTTAACAATTTCACTATTTTGCTGGAAGCAGTTAAAAGTTTTAAAGTTCTGTGTAAAAACACAAATAAAAAACAACAAGTGTTGATTTGATGAAAAATCCTTTTTAACAAATAAAGTAGGATAATTTAAGTTTAATTTAAATTAGTATGTTGAATCTTATTAAACTCTAATAATTAAACCTTAGAGAAGTGATGAGGATGGTTTTATGATGATTTGTTTCATTATATAAATTTCGATTAGATTATTACATATATATATATATTTATATCGAATCATATAAATCTCAAACCAGACATTCATTTGTTTTGTATTTATTGGTATCAAAATTTTTAACATAAAAGAAAACATAATTAAAAAGCTTAAAATTATATTTTTAGGAAACCGATAGCGGTGAAACCAACAACAATTTTGTGAATCTAGTTTTGGTAAATATTAATTTGATCTTAAACTTAATTTCGTTTGTTTTTATGAAATATCTAAATTGTTATTCTATAGAATACAAAATAGTATTTTTTCACTTGAAACATTAAAAAGAATTTTTACAGATCTTACTTTTTTATTTAACTTTAATTTTGTTATTAAATCAATCAAACTAATTCTAGCTTTTACTAAAGATTAAAAATTTAAAGCAAACATTATTTTATTTTTAAATGTTGTGTAAATGAACAAACTAAAGACTATTAAATGTTGATACAGCAAATAATCCTTTCTTTTAAACAAAGGAAATTATTTTATGTTTAATTTTGAATTAGCTCGTTGAAACTTATTCAACTCCAAAAATTAAAAATTTCTCATAATGATTTTCTTGAAAAATTTTACGATGATTTGTTGGTTTATATAAGTTTTACTAGTTTAGTGTTTGTGGTGTAAATTTGCTAAAAAATTATTTTGTCAAAAAAAATTATCTGAATTGATTTCTGCTAGCTACTATTTACTTAAATGTTTTTATCTAAATTATCTAAAAATATTTTTATAATAAATTTATGATTTAATATAATTAAAGAGATGGGAAAATATCAGAATGATGCAATTTTGAGACAAGTGGTTAGAGAGTTTGAAGATCAAGATAACAAGATGACAAAGTTTTATTTGAATCTTTAAATCAAGAGATTTATATTTATAAGAAGAGCACTAAAATAATTTAGCAACATATTTACCTATGCGGTGAAATACACTTTTGATATTCCCGGTTTGGGAACTTTTTTAGCTTTAAAAAGATTCTGCGCAGTTCTAGAGAAAGACCAAAATTGGCCGAAATATTTATTTTCTCAATTCTAAATGTTTTTTTAACAATTCTTTTAAAGAATAGTTTGTTTATAATTGTTTCAAATAAAATCTTTTTTTATGCAGACAAACAGGATATATTTTTATTTAAAGTCAAATTTTTTTTAACTTTGATGTTCTTCTTCATATTTTACTTTTTCAGTTCTTTTCAATTCTATAGTTTAAATATTTTTTTTATTTAAATAGGTTTTGGATTTGAAATATCTTTAGATATTATAATTTATATTTATTATTTACAGATTTTGTAAGTTGAATTTATAAAAAGTTTTTTAAACAAAGTGTCATTGAAATTTTTTTTTTCTTAAAATGTCAAAAGTTTATGTTGAAATGACTTCAATTTCAATAATTATTAGTAATTTTGAAATTATGTTTCAAACTAAATAAAATTTCTTTGAAAGTTATTACAAAATTCTATTTAAAATTTCTTCTATAAGTTTTTCCAATTGTTCCTTACAATATCTTCTTTTAAAAGCTTTTAACATTGAAATCGAAAAGATGTTATCACTTTATATTGACTAATATTGAAAACATTTAAGGTATTGTCAAAGAATTATATAAAAAACTTACCGTATAGTTATGAGAAAGTTTGTGTTGCGTAGTTTTTCATTAATTCTATTTTTAAATTATATATGAATTGAAAGCTGCTTACTAAGTAAATGTTGAAATGTTTTGAATTATTATTTATTTTAATAAGCAACTTTTAAAAAAAGCCATTTTGTTGGGTGTTGCTACACTAGTTGTTTGTTTGTTTGTTTGACGAACAAGTAGTAAAGCAGGAGGCTAAATCTAGTAGAATTTTACCACATACATAAATATGTTGCTAGATTTTTATAGTGCCGTTCTTAATACTATAAATATCTCTTGATTTAAAGATTCAAATATAATTTCATCTTCTTGTTATTTTGATCTTCAAACTCTCTAACCACTTGTCTCAAAGTCTCATCTTTCTGAAATTTTCTGATCTCTTAAATTATATTATATCATATATTTGCTGAAAAAATCATATTTGGATAATTGAGATAAAACATTTTAAGTAAAAAGTAGCTAATAGGAGTCAACTCAGAAATTTTTTATGACGAAATAATTTATTAGGAAATCTACACCACAAACACTAAACTACTAGAAATTTATGTAAAGAAAAAAATCAGGGTAAACATAAATCATTAAAGTCATCATTTAAAGTTTTGCAGTTGAACAAGTTTCAACGAACTAATTCAAGATTAAACATAAATTTTTTTTCTTTATTTAAAAGAAAGGATTATTTGCTCTTTCAACATTTAATAGTTTTCAATTTGTGCCTTTTTACAGCATTTAATCTTTAACAATAAAATAATATATTTTTTTTAGTTTTATAAGTTTCTAACAAAAATGAGTTGTAGTTTTATCGATTTAACATTTTTATTTAATTTAGTTTTTATTTATGAAATAAACTATTTCTTACAAGATTATCAAATATTTAATTAAATAATTGTAAATTTGAATAAATCATAGCTAAAAAAACTTACATAAAACTTAATTGAAAGTAAACAAAACTTATAATATTTGTATTTTCTTAATAAATCATGGCTAGAAAAAAAATTGATTTTTATAAGTGTTTGATACATTTTATTTGAGTTTTTTATTTTGTGTTTTTGTATAATTGTTATTATTGTTTAATTTTTATTATTGTTTGATCTTTAAAAAACTAAAATTATTAATATTTCATACAATAAAGCAAAAGACACTCAAATTAGACAAATGCAAGTGAAGCTGCAAAAGAAGTAATTTTTTGTTTCACATCAACTATTAAAATCATTTTAACAAACAAATGATAACTTGGTAATAGTCTTACCATCGAAGATACTGATGTAAGTGAAGTCGTCTCACTTGTATTATCTTCTATATTATCCTGTTACAAATAAATGATTTAAATGAAAGTTTATAATACATTTATTTTATAATTAAATTTTCACAACAATTTAACAATTTAGTCATGACATCAAAAGAACTAAAAATGATGAAGAATTAAAAGAAAATTTAACCTATTAACATTACCCTTGTCTTTTAGATTGAACTTTTTCAATCTTAGAATAGATGAAAACTGTGGTGTTTGAACTGCATATCAGAAGTGTATTTTACCGCATACGTAAATATGTTGCTAAATTATTATAGTGCCTTTCTTAATACTATAAACAACTCTTGATTTAAACATTCGAATATAATTTTGTCTTCTTGTTATTTTGATCTTCAAACTCTCTAGTCACTTGTCTTAAAATTGCATCATTCTGATATTTTCCCATCTCTTCAATTATATTAAATCATAAATTTATTATAAAAATATTTTTAGATAATTTAGATAAAAACGTTTAAGTAAATAGTAGCTACCAGAAATCAATTCAGATAATTTTTTTTTACGAAATAGTTTTTTAGCAAATTTACACCACAAACACTAAACTTTTAAATCTTATATAAAGCAACAAATCATCGTAAAACTTTTCAAGAAATTCATAATGTGAAATTTTAATTTTTGGAGTTGAACAAGTTTCAACAAGCTAAACCAAAATTAAACATAAAATAATTTCCTTTATTTAAAAGAAAGGATTATTTGCTGTATCAACATTTAATAGTCTTTATTTTGTACATTTACACAACATTTAACAATAAAATAATGTTTGCTTTAAATTTTTAAATCTTTAGTAAAAGTTAAAATTAGTTTGATTGATTTAACAGCAAAATTAAAGTTGAATAGAAAAGTTACATCTGTAAAAATTATTTCAAATATTTTATGTGGAAAGAAAAATATTTTGTATTCTATAAAATTACAATTTAGATATTTCATAAAAACAAAAGAAATTAAGTTTAGACTCAAATTAATATTTACTAAAACTAGAATTACCAAATTATTGCTGGTTTCTCCGCAATCGGTTTCCTAAAAAGATAATTTTAAGTTTTTAAATTATGTTTTCTCTTATGTTGAAACTTTTGATACAAATAAAAGTTTGGTTTAATTATTTAAGTAAAAATCGTAGTTAAATAAAAAGTTTTAAATCTGAAAAACTTATTTCAAATCATTTAATTGAATATAATATTTTATCTTCTTGTGTATATATATGACAATTTAGTAAGTTCTTGAGAAGAAATAAAATGGTTTAATCTTTGTCTGAAAGCAATCAAACCAGTTTCAATCTAATCATCTTCTAAATCCTACAAGATTTTATTAAATAGTAACATCAGAAACTGGTATTTAGATCTTAAGTAACTATAATTATACCACTGGAAACAATTAAAATCAGAACAAACTTTTTTAGATAGAAGAAAAAATAGAAATATAATTTTTCACTTACTGTATCAGGTTCTGAAAATATCATAGTGTCTTCAGCTTTTTATTGGCTCTTATCTTCATTTACACCACAGGTATGATTCAGACTATTAACAGTTAAGGGGTTATAACTGTTATGAGGTTCATTCACTTATTTCTAAATATTTTTTTATCAAAACAACTTTTATATTACTTAATTTCTATACTTTATAAACAAGTTTTCTTAATTATCGACCAATTTTTCTTTTAGTAGCTTTTTTATACAACTTCAATTTGTTGTTAAATTAGTCAAACTAATCATCAATTTTATTATAAGTAATAGAGAAGAAAATATTACGTAATAATTTAATGTTTGTAATTCTGCTGCTTTTAATATAGCGTTTGCAAAAAAGAATAATTATTATATTATCTTTTTCAACAAAGCGTAGATGTAATAAAAATTTTGAATAAAAATATTCAAAATGTTTAAAGCAAACCAGTTAAGTAGTAAATTGTTTACTGAAGGCCAAAATAGTTAACAGAATCAAGAAAGATGCCATCAAAAAACTATCTGTAAATGAAGACTAATACATGATGTTAAATTTAAATTAAAGAAAATTAAAGCAATTAATTGCTATTCAACAACATTTTAATTTTTCTGAATTTCTTTTTATTAAATTAACTATATTGGCTTTTATACCTTAAAATAAGTCAAATAATAAACTGAATATATTTTTTTGCTGAAAGAGAAGATAATTAGAAACTTTCTGATTCGATTTCTTACTTTTGGATGCGTAAGAAAATGTAAATTAAAAGTTTATCTTTTATATGATTTACTTATTTTAAAATTATATTAATTTTGGAAGCCATATTTTTGTGTAATATCATTTTATATATATAAAAACAAATTATATCATTGTATAAAATTTCTGCTGTTATCATTTAACTTTAATCGAAAATAAAACTTTTTTTATATATATAAATGCGAATGAGGGTACCTAAGGAGAGTATATCTCACTAACACACATTCTCACGAGTTTTTTATGGTTTTTCTCAAGAAATTATAAATATGTCTCCATCCGGGTCAAACTCGGTACTTCTTAGCTAAAAGGTAGGTGTAGTAACCGATTAGCCACCAATCAGGACTTCTTTATTTAATTTTTCATTTTCAGAAACTTTAATCGAGTGATGAAATTGCAAATATGTTTTGTAAATCTGCTGATAAACAAATAAACAAATTTTCTTGTTATTTCAGAAGTTGTATTTCTTGTATTGTTGTTTGTGAATGGATTTCTCGTTTAGAAATAAATGTTTTTCTTCAACTCAATTCAAATTGGAAAGCTACTCCATTATATAAATAAAAATTGTTTTTATAAAAAACTATTTAGAAATAAGTGAATATAAGTATATAAAATATAATAATAAGTATATAAATATATAATAAATATACTTATAATATAAGTTTATATAAATAATTGAATGAACCTCATAACCGTTTGAACCCCTTAACTGTTAATAGTCTGAATCATACCTGTGGTGTAAATGAAGAAAAGACCCAATAAAAAGCTGCTGTGGGCAACACTATAACTGATCTTTGGATATTAAATCTTTAAAAGTTAAATCAATTTACCTAAAATGTCGCCACCTAAAGCCTCAGTTAGTAGTAGAAGGAGCTGCTGGATATGGAGTCGAATTTATGAACCAAACCTTGACTAGATTACCATCAACAAAAAATTGATTGAAAAAACAACTTAAATCATTTACGGTAAGCAGTTAAAAGTTTTTAAGTGCCGTGTAAAAGCACAAATACAAAATTAACAAGTGTTGATTTGATCAAATATCCTTTTTAACAAATAAAGTAGGATAATTTAAGTTTAATTTTGAGATAGTCTGTTGAATCTTATTCAACTCTAAAATTCAAATCTTATAGAAGTCAATGATTACATCGAATAATTTCACGCTGATTTGTTTCATTATATACATTTGTATTAGTTTAGTGTTTGTGATATTAATTTGCTAAAAAATTATTTCGTCAAAAAAAATTTTCTGAATTGATTTCTGCTAGCTACTTTTTACTTAAACGTTTTTATCTAAATTATCTAAAAATATTTTTATCTTAAATTTATGATTTAATATAATTGAAGAATTTGGAAAATATCAGAATGATGCAACTTTGAGACAAGTGGTTAGAGAGTTTGAAGATCAAAGTAACAAGATGATAAAATTATATTTGAATCTTTAAATCAAGAGATTTATATTTATAAGAAGGGCACTAAAATAATTTAGCAACACATTCACGTATGCGGTAAAATACACTTCTGATATTCTCGGTTGGAAACTTTTTTATTACACAATATTTTTTCAGCCGGATTTATCTGGTAAAATGATGTTAGTGGATTTATTGATGGCAGCAACTCGTTCAATAAATGATGATAAATACGTGATTGTAGCAAATTACACGCAAACGCTCGATTTATGTGAAAAATTGTGCCGTATGAGGAGGTAGAGAACTTGATGATGATGAATTTCAATCAACATTTTGTTGTCATATACGGATATGTAAGATTAGATGAAAGTATGACTATCAAAAAAAGATCAAACATCGTAGAACGATTTGTTTAATTCTTGTTGAAAATTTCTCTTTTTTATTTGGGAGCTTTAAAAAATTATGCGCAGTTCTAGAGAAAGACCAAAATTGGCCGAAATATTTATTTTCTCAATTCTAAATGCTTTTTTAACAATTCTTTTAAAAAACAGTTCTTATATAATTGTTTCAAATGAAATCTTTTTTTATGCAGACAAACAGGATATATTTTTATTTAAGTTCAAATTTTTTTTTAACTTTGATGCTCTTCTTGATATTTTGTTTTTAGTTCTTTTCAATTCTATAGTTTAAATACCTTTTTTATTTTGATAGGTTTATTGATTTGAAATAATTAGATATTATAATTCATATTTATTATTTACATATCCCTTAAGTTGAATTTAAAAAATGTTTTTTTAAATAAAGTACTATTAAAAATTTATTTATTTTGTTTATTTGAAATGTCAAAAGTTTATGTTGAAATGACTTAAATTTCAATAATTATTTGTAATTTTGAAATTATGTTTAATACTAGATAAAATTTCTTTGAAAATTATTACAAAATTCTATTTAAAATTTCTTCTATAAGTTTTTCCAATCGTTCCTTACAATATCCTTTTTTAAAAGATTTTAACTTTGAAATTGAAAGGATGTTATCAATTTATATTGACTAATATTAAGAAATTTAAGGTATTGTCAAAGAATTATTTGAAAAACTTACTGTATAGTTATGAGAAAGTTTGCGTTGCGTAATTTTTCATTAATTCCATTTTTAAGTTATGTATGAATTGAAAGTTGCTTACTAAGTAAATGTTGAAATGTTTTGAATTATTATTTATTTTAATAAGAAACTTTTAAAAAAGCCATTATGTTGGGTATTGCTACGCTAGTTGTTTGTTTGGTTGACGAACAAGTAGTAAAGCAGGAAACTAATATCGCGAACAAGTAATATCGCAGGAGGCTATATCTAGTAAATTTTACCGCATACGAAAATGTGTTGCTAGATTTTTTTAGTGGCTTTATTAAGATTATAAACATCTCTCGATTTAGAGATTCAAATATAATTTATAATATAATATAAATTTTATCTTCAAACTCTCTATTCACTTGTCTCAAAGTTGCACATTCTGATATTTTCCTATCTCTTCTATTTTATTAAGTAAGAAAATTGCTTAAAAAATCTTATTTAGATTATTTAAATAAAAACTTTAAAGTCAAAAGAAGCTAACAGGAGTCAATTCAGAAAATATTTTGACGAAATAATTTATTAGTAATTCTACACCACAAACACTAAACTAATACAATTTTGTATAAAGAAACAAATCAGCGTAAAAGCGTCTCCATCACTTGGATAAATTGTTATTTTTAGAGTTGAATACATTTCAACAGACTATTTCAATTATTAAATCAAAAGTATCTTTTTCTGTTTAAAATAAAACATTTATTAGTTTTTAATTTGTGTCGTTTGATATTTAGATGACTTAAATAGAAACTTTAAAGAAAAACGTATCTAATTGAAGGAAATTCAGAAAATTTTCCTTTGACCAACTAATTTATTAGCAATTTTACATTACAAGCACTAAACTACTAGAAATTTATATAAAGTAAAACGTCAGCGACTTAAGCGATCAATAAATATATAAATTTTCTTAAATTTTGGAGTTGAACAAGTTTCAACTCACTAATCTAAGATTAAACCTAAATTATTTTTGTTTATTTGCTAGAAAGGATTTGTTGAATCAACATTTGTATTTTAATTTGTACGTTTTTACACAAGATTTAACAATAAAATAATATTTCGTTTAAATTTTAAAATCTTTAATAAAAGTTAGAATTAGTTTGATTGATTTAACAACAAAATTAAAGTTAAATAAAAAAGTAAGATCTGTACAAATTTCATAAAATGTTTCAAGTGAAAAAAAGTATTTCGTTTTCTATAGAATAACAATTTAGATATTTCATAAAAACAAAAGAAATTAAGTTTAGAATCAAATTAATATTTACCAAAACTGGATTTACAAAATTATTGTTGGTTTCTCCGCAATCGGTTTCCTGAAAAATTAATTTTAAGCTTTTATGTTGTATTTTCTTTTATGTCAAAAATTTTGATACAAATGAAATGTATCTAATATATAAAACAAAATACTTTTTTTCACTTGAAACATTTGAAATAATATTAACAGATCTTACAATTTTATTTAATTTTAATTTTGTTGTTAAATCAATCAAACTAATTTTCACTTTTACTAACGATTTTAAAATTTAAAAGAAACATTATTTGATTGTTAAATGTTGTGTAAATGTACAAATTAAAGACTACTGAATGTTGGTTCAGCAAATAATCCTTTCTTTTAAACAAAAGACGATAATTTTTATTCAATCTTGAATTAGTTCGTTGAAACTTGTTCAACTCTAAAATTTAGAAGTATTTAATGGTTTTTTATAGTATTTCTTCATTTGATGCTGATTTTTCACTTTATACAAATTTCTAGTAGTTTAGTGTTTGTGGTGTAGATTTGCTAATAAATTATTTCGTCATAAAATAATTTTCTGAATTGACTCTTGTTAGCTACTTTTTACTAGTTTTTACATAAAAGTTTTTATTTAAGTCATCTAAATATAATTTTTTCAGAAAATATATGATTTTACTTAATTGAAGAGAGGGAAAAAAATCGAAATGATGCGACTTTGAGACAAGTGGTTAGAGCGTTTGAAGATCAAAATAACAAGAAGATGAAATTATATTTGAAACTTTAAATCATGAGATGTTTATAGAATTAACAATGCCACTTAAAAAATCTAGCAACACATTTACGTATATTTATATTTATATTTATATTTATATTAAACATTTACTAATATAAATGGATAAGAGATGGGAAAATATCAGAATGATGCAACTTTGGGACAAGCGGTTAGAGAGTTTGAAGATCAAAATAACAAGAAGATGAAATTATATTTGAAACTTTAAATCATGAGATGTTTATAGAATTAACAATGCCACTTAAAAAATCTAGCAACACATTTACGTATGCAGTAAAATACACTTTTGATATGCAGTTCAAACAACACAGCTGTTTATCTATTTTAAGATTGAAAATGTTCAATCTAAGATACAAGAGTAATAATGGTCTAGTAGTTCAGCTTTATCCTCACAAATATTCAAACAAGATCTTACAGGTTTTTATCTGAGATTTCTTCGCAATTATACTTCAATATAGAAATAATTGATTTCTAAAAAGTTGATTTTTTGCATCTTTTTTTGAGACATTAATATAACTTTTTAGAAATGAGTTGAATTTTGCAAAAATTTTAAATTATTTTTTTTGCATCGTTTCATAATTTCTTTATTTTAAGTTAAATCGAAACATTTTCATTAAAATTTCTCAATAAAAATATCAATCTAAAGTCCCAGGTGGTCTAGAGGTTACGATTCGTGGCTGTCACCCACGCAGCACGGGTTCGATTCCCGGTCTGGGAACTTTTTTTTCACAATTTTTTTTCAGCTTTTTATAATACTAGAAAAATGATTTCTTCAATTATATTAAATCATAAATTTGCAACAAAAATATATTTAGATAATTCAAATAAAAACTTTTAAGAAAAAAGTAGCTAAAAGAAGTCATTACAGAAAAATTTTTTGACGACATTTTATTAGCAAATTCACACCACAAACACTAAACTAATAGAAATTTATATAAAGAAACAAATCAGTGTACAATTGATTTTGAAATTGTACAATTTTAAATTTTTGTAGTTGAACAAGTTTCAACGAACTAATTCAAGATTAAACTTAAATTATCATCATCCTTTATTTAAAAGAAAGGATTTTTTGCTAAATCAACATTTAGTAGTGTTTAATTGGTACATTTACACAACATTTAACAATAATATAATATTTTCTTTAAATTTTGAATTTTTTAATAAAAATTAAAATTAGTTTGATGGATTTAACAAAAATTAAAGTTAAATAAAAAAGTTAGATAATTAAAAAATATTTTAAATATTTTAAGAAAAAAAATCTTTTCTTTATTCTATATAATAACTATTTAGATATTTCATAAAACCAGAAGATATAAAGTAAACAGACAAATTGTCACTAAGTATTGATAACCAACTATCTAACATCCCTCTTATGACTTTTATGAGCTTTAACTACCTCTTTTATTTTATATCTAATTTACAAGTTTAATTTATATGAATATCAAAATAAATCAAAATAAACTACAAGTAAATTATAACTAGTAGCTTAACAAAATTCAACTAATTTAGTTGACAATCATCTTACAACTACTAAATGCAGCATTTTATTTATAGTTTTAAGTAGTTTATGTTTTAAAATTTAATTTATTAGAATATAATTTTGAAAATTCCAGTAATTAAATGAGAATTAAACTTATAAAAGCTTAAAATTTATTTCAATAATAAAAGTTGATGCTAGCAACAAGATGGACGAGTAATTAAGATAATTGGCTGTTTATCTACTAAACTTTGAGGGCATGGGTAAAAATCCCACCTTGTCATCAAAGAAACGCCATTCCTCGCTATATTAAGACATTTAATAAGTGCAGAAACCATCTTTTCAATTATGAGTGAATAGTGCAACTGCATTGTGGTTGTTTCAGAATAAATAATAATTATATGAGGTTTACCAAACAGAATATTTACTATTCGTTGGCATCATAGTAAAAAGCTTAGGTCAATGACTTTTACAATATAAAATTTCAAATCTTTCACCCAAGTTAATCTAAGGGTTATCCATAATGATTCAAAGGTTGAAGGTTTTTTAAGATGTCTTTAAAAAAATACAACTTTCAAAAGGTATTCTTGAGAAAATCATTCTTTAAGTTTCTCTTTCTTACAATCATAAGCTTCTGTGTAAAGGTACAAATTGATAACTACTAAATCTTGATTCAGCAAATAATCTTTGCTATCGAATTAAAGAAGAAAGCTAGAATAAATATTCAAAGAGTAAATCAATCAATGAATATTGAAATAGTCTGTTGAAACTTGTTCAACTTCAAAAATTAAATGTTTGAAATATTGACAGGGTACTTTTACGCAAATATTTTCATTGATATAAATTTCGATTAGTTTAGTGTTTGTGGTGTAAATTTGCTAATAAATTATTTTGTTATAAAAATATTTTCTGAATTGACTCCTGTTAGCGACAAAGAGATATTTAGATTATTTAGAGAGGCACTGTGAGAATTTAGCAACAAATTATTTATGTGGTAAAATACACTTCTGATGCGGTAAAATTTTACTAGATTTAGCCTCCAGCTTCACTACATGTTCGTCAAACAAAAAACTGACGTAGCTGATCACGTGAGAAATATCTAGCTAAATCTTTTTCACGGTCCACTACACACGACGAAAATGACTTTTTATGAGCTTGGCGCTGAAATATTTTCTCCTCAATACTTGAAGTTGCGAGTAATCTACAAGAAGCAATTTTCCGTCATTTTAATTTTCAGTGTTTCCAATTGATTTTTTTATAAATTTTTAACCAGTAAACATAACAAGTTTTGTCGTCCATCTCTCCACACACTAGCATTGGTCGGTTCGTCGTAAGCAGGGTTCCAATCAGGATCAAACATAACTAACCGATTTGCACCAATCAAATTTAAACACACCTAAAAATTTGATATTTTTTTTAATTTTTTTGTTTGGAAATACTGTTTATCGTACCCTCCTGCTTTACTACTAAACATAAACACAAAATCTTGTGATGCTGGATCATGAAATCGTTCTACGATTTTAAATCTTTTTCTAATAGTCATACTTCCATCTAATCTTACATATCCGTATCTGACAACAAAATGTTGATTGAAATTCATCATCATCAAGTTTTCTACCTCCTCATACGGCACAATTTTTCACATAAATCGAGCGTTTGCGTGTAATTTGATACAATCACGTATTTATCATCATTTATTGAACGAGTTGCTGCCATCAATAAATCCACTAACATCATTTTACCAGATAATTCCAGCTGAAAAAAAATTGCGTGAAAAAAAGTTCCCATAGCGGGAATCGAACCCGGGCCGGGTGGGTGAAAGCCACGAATCCTAACCACTAGACCACCTAGGGGTCGTCGCTAAAATTTATATCGAGAATTTATTCAACAAAATGTTTGGATTTAAGTTAAAAATAAAGAAATTATTAAACGATGCTAAAAAAATAATTTAAAATTGTTGCAAAATTTGAATTTTTACAAATGCTTCACCAAAGACAATAAAAACGATAATTTTGGTTTTATCCGTTTAGCTAAGTAGCGTGAGTAATTCTTGTAATTAAATTTTTTCCTGTTTTATGTAAGCACACATCAAGAGCTGGTTCTAAATCCAAATTTGCATTGTAGTCATCTGTTTTGGATAGTAAATTTTTAAGGGTTAAATCAGTTTACCTAAAATGTCGCCAAATAAAACCTCAGTTAGTAGTAGAAGGAGTTGTTGTATTTGGAGTCGATTTTATTAACCAAACCCTGACTAGATTACCATCAACAAAACATTGTTTGAAAAAATGTTTAAAACACTTCAGTCAGTTGTTGGAAGCAGTTAAAAGTTTTAACGTTGTGTGTAAAAGTACAAATTGAAAACTACTAAGTTTTGATTCAGCAAATAATCTTTGCTATCGAATTAAAGGAGAAATTTAGAATAAATATTGAAATAGTTTGTTGAAACTTATTCAACTATAAAAGTTAAATGTTTGTACAATTTAGTTGTATATTTAAACAATAGATTTGAAAAGAACTGAAAAAGTAAAATATCAAGATGAACATAAAAGTTAAAAAAAATTTGACTTTAAATAAAAATATATCCTGTTTGTCTGCATAAAAAAAGATTTCATTTGAAACAATTATATACAAACTGTTCTTTAAAAAAATTGTTAAAAAAACATTTAGAATTGAGAAAATAAATATTTCGACCAATTTTGGTCTTTCTCTAGAGCTGCGCAGAATCTTTTTAAAGCTAAAAAAGTTCCCAGACCGGGAATATCAAAAGTGTATTTCACCGCATACGTAAATGTGTTGCTAGATTTTTATAGTGCCATTCTTAATACTATAAATTTCTCTTGATTTAAAGATTTAAATTTAATTTTATCTTCTTGTTACCTTATTTTATCTTCAAACTCTCTATTCACTCTATTCACGTTTAAATAAATAGTAGCTATCAGAAATCAATTCAGATAATTTTTTTTGACGAAATAATTTTTTAGCGAATTTACACCACAAACACTAAACTTTTAAAACTTATATAAACCAACAAATCATCGTAAAATTTTTCAAGAAATTCATAATGTGAAATTTTAATTTTTGGAGTTGAACAAGTTTCAACAAGCTAATACAAAATTAATCATAAAATAATTTCCTTTATTTAAAAGAAAGGATTATTTGCTGTATCAACATTTAATAGTCTTTATTTTGTACATTTACACAACATTTAACAATAAAATAATGTTTGCTTTAAATTTTTAAATCCTTAGTAAAAGTTAAAATTAGTTTGATTGATTTAACAACAAAATTAAAGTTGAATAAAAAATTTACATCTGTAAAAATTATTTCAAATGTTTTATGTGGAAAGAAAAATATTTTGTATTCTATAAAATTACAATTTAGATATTTCATACAAACAAAAGAAATTAAGTTTAGGATCAAATTAATATTTACCAAAACTAGATTCACAAAATTATTGCTGGTTTCTCTGCAATCGGTTTCCTAAAAATATAATTTTAAGCTTTTTAATTAATTTTTGTTTCACGTCAAAAATTTTGTTACAAATAAAAGTTTGTTTTAATAGTTAATTTAAAAATTAAATTTAAAAGTTTTAAATCTGTAAAACTTATTTCAAATCTTCTGAATGAATAAACTATTTTATCTTCTAATGTATAAGATTGACAATTTAGTAAGTTTATGAAAAGAAATTAATGGGTTTACTCTTTGTCCGAAAGCAATGAAACCAGTTTCAATCTAATCATCTTCTATATCCTGCAAAATTGTATTAAATAATAACATCAGTAACTGGTATTTAGTTCTTAAATAACTATAATTATACAAAAATTATTATACTAAAAATATATAAAAAGATGTGGAGTTTGAACTGCATATCAGAAGTGTATTTTACCGCATACGTAAATGTGTTGCTAAATTTTTATAGTGCAATTCTTATAACTATAAACATCTCTTGATTTAAAGTTTCAAATATAATTTTATCATCTTGTTAATTTGATCTTCAAACTCTCTAACCACTTATCTCAAAGACGCATCATTTTGATATTTTCCCATCTTTTCATTTATATTAAATCATCTATTTACTAAAAGAATATTTTTAGATAATTTTAATAAAAACTTTTAAGTAAAAAGTAGCTAACAGCAATCAATTCAGAAAATTATTTTTTGACGAAATAATTTATTAGCAAATTTACACCACAAACACTAAACTAATCGAAATTTATATAATGAAAAGAATCTGAGTAATACTACAATTAAAGCACATTTCTATATTGCTAATTTTTGAAGTTGAACAAGTTTCAACAAACTATGTCAATATTTATTCTAAATTTCTTCTTTAATTCCATAGCAAAGATTATTTGCTGAAATAAAATTCAGTAGTTTTCTATGTGTACCTTTACACAGAACTTTAAAACTTTTAACTGATTTCAGTAAATGATTTAAGTTTTTTTTTCAATCAATGTTTTGTTGATAGTAATCTAGTCAGGGTTTGGTTCATAATATCGGCTCCATATCCAGCAGCTCCTTCTACTACTGAGGCTTTAGTTGGCGACATTTTAGGTAAATTGATTTAACTCTTAACAATTTACTATCCAAAGATCAATTATAGTGTTGCCCACAGCAGCTTTTTATTGGCTCTTTTCTTCATTTACACCACAGGTATGATTCAGACTATTAACAGTTAAGGGGTTCAAACGGTTATGAGGTTCATTCACTTATTTCAAAATACTTTTTTATAAAAACAATTTTTATATTATATAAACAAGTTTACTTTATATTCTACCGACCAATTTCTCTTGTAGCTTCTATTGAATCTTCAAATGATTATTTTTTTAATCTCCGACTCCATTCTTCAAAATTTTTTTCCACATCAATTTGAATTTCTTTTTCAAAAATCTCCCAGTGATCAGTTGTTGTCCTATCTCCATCAGTGGTTGTATTTCTCAATCAAGTCTTATAAACATCCTCATACAACAGATAAATATGAAACGCCGATGTGTCTTGAAAGATTCATAGATGATGATCAACATTCAGATAACTACAATACAAATTTGGATTTAGAAACAGCTCTTGATGTGTGCTTACATAAAACAGGAAAAAATTTAATTACAAGAATTACTCACCCTACTTAGCTAAATGGATAAAACCAAAATTATCGTTTATCATGAAAACTGATTATTTCTATTTCTTCTTTTATCTAAAGTTTAATTTAATTTGGTTTTAAGTTTTAGACTAAAGTATTTATTATAATATAGAATTGATTATTTAAGATCTAAATACCAGTTAATGATGTAATTATTTAATAAAATCTTGTAGGATTTATAAGATGATTAGATTGAAACTGGTTTGATTGCTTTCAGACAAAGAGTAAACCATTTTAAATTATTTTTAAGAACTTACTAAACTGTCAGATTTATACACAAGAAGATAAAATAGTTTATTTATTTAAATAATTTGAAATAAGTTTTACAGATTTCGAATTTTTGATTTAACTTCGATTTTTACTAAACTTATTAAATCAAACTTTTATTTGTATCAAAATTTTTGACGTGAAACAAAAATAATTAAAAAGCTTAAAATTATATTTTTTAGGAAACAGATTGCAGAGAAACCAGCAATAATTTTGTAAATCCAGTTTTGGTAAAGATTATTTTCATCCCAAACTTAATTTCTTTTGTTTTTATGAAATATCAACATTGTTATACAAAAAATACACAAAATATTTTTTTTTCAAATAAAACATTTGAAATGAATTTTACTGATAAAACTTTTTTATTTTTCTTCAATTTTTTGTTAAATTAATCAAACTAATTTTCAATTTTATTAGAAGTTTTGATATAATAGAATATATTGATTTATTGTTAAAGGTTAAATGCTGTGAAAAAGTACAAATTTAAAAGTACATAATGTTGATTTAGCGAATAATCCTTTCTATCTGATTTAGGAAGATAATTATCTTTTTAGGAAACCGATTGCGGAGAAACCAACAATAATTTTGTGATTCTAGTTTTGGTAAATATTAATTTGATCTTAAACTTAATTTCTTTTGTTTTTATGAAATATCTAAATTATTATTCTATAGAATACAAAATACTTTTTTTTTCACTTCAAACATTTGAAAAAATTTGTACAGATCTTACTTTTTTATTTAACTTTAATTTCGTTGTTAAATCAATCAAACTAATTTTAATTTTCATGAAAAATTTTAAAATTTAAAGGAAATATTATTTTATTGTTAAATGCTGTGTAAAAACGTACAAATTAAAAACTACCAAATGTTGATTCAGGGAATATTCATTTCTTAAAACTAAAAAGAGATAATTTAGGTTCAACCTTGAATTTGTTTGTTGAAACTTGTTCAATCTCAAAATTTAATTGAAAAAATCTTGAATAAAACCTTTACGCAGATTTTTTAGTCTATAAAAATTTCTACTAGTTTAGTGTTTGTGGTGTAGATTTGCTAATAGATTTCATCAAAAAAATAAATAAAAATAAATTGTGTTGTTCGAACTGCATATCAGAAGTGTATTTTACCGCATACGTAAATGTGTTGCTAAATTATTATAGTGCCTTTATTAATACTATAAACATCTCTTGATTTAAAGATTCAAATATAATTTTATCTTCATGTTATTCAGATCTTCAAGCTCTCTAACCGCTTGTCTCAAAGTTGCTTCATCTTGCTATTTTCCAATCTCTTATCCATTTATATTAAATCATAAATTTGCTAAAAAAAATGGTATTTAGATAATTCAGATAAAAACTTTTATGTAAAAAGTAGCTAACAGGAGTCAACTCAGAAAATTTTTTACGAAATAATTTATTAGCAAATTTACACCACAAACACTAAACTAATCGAAATTTATATAAATTGAAAAATCAGCGTAAAAATGTTCAAGAAATCCTTCATATGTGCAAATATGTTTGTTAGATTTTGGAGTTGAACAAGTTTCAACAAACTAATTCAAGATTAAACTGAAATTATCTTCTTTTATTTGAAAGAAAAGATTATTTGCGGAATCAATACACAGCATTGTTTAATTGGTACGTTTACACGACGTTTACACGACGTTTAACAATCAAATAATATTTTCTTTAAATTTTTTAATAAAAATTAAAATTAGTTTGATAGATTTAACAAAAATTAAAATTAAAGAAATTTTATTTAGTATTAAACATAATTTCAAAATTACTAATAATTATTGAAATTTAAGTCATTTCAAAGTTAACTTTTGACATTTCAAGTAAAAAAATTTTAATGGTACTTTGTTTAAAAAACGTCTTATAAATTCAACTTACAAAAACTGTAAATAATAAATATAAATTATAATATCTAAATATTTCAAATCGAAAAACTATTAAAATAAAAAATATATTTAAACTATAGAATTGAAAATTACTAAAAAAGTAAAATATCAAGAAGAACATCAAAGTTAGAAAAAAATTTGACTTTAAATAAAAATACATCCTGTTTGTCTGCATAAAATATAAAAATATTTAATTTGAAACTATTATATAAAAACTGTTCTTTAAAAAAATTGTTAATAATCGTAAACTACTATCGTAAAAAAATTATTGTAAAACAGTGTTTACAACTTTTCTCTTTTTTTATTTTAATATCAAAAAATAAAGACAAAAATATCGCGAGATGATGACGTCATCAAACTGGTTTTCGTTGCATGATATGCGAGACCTGATGAAAGGCGAAACTTGCCCCAGAAGAGTCCCAGACGCAAATGTAATTCGGAATGTGTCTCACTGAATATGAGTGATTCCAATCCGATAAATCTGAATTACAATCAGCAGTAGCCGGTGGAGGGCGCACTTGCACACAATTGACGCATCTGTGACGCGTTGATGACGTCATTGACGCGATACCAACAGACGTAATTACCTTTGTGTTGAATGAGTGTCGCTTCCACATGACTTCATCGTGTCGTCGAGGGGTGAAAACAACTGAAGTAGCTGATCACATAAGAAATGTCTGGCTACATCTTCTTCACGGTCCACTACACACGACGAAAGTGGCTTTTTATGAGCTTGGCGCTGAAATATTTTCTCTTCAATACTTGAAGTTGCGAGTAATCTGCAAGAAGCCATTTTCGGTCACTTTAATTTTCAGTGTTTCCAATTGACTTTTTAATAAATTTTTTATCTGTAAATGTAACAAGGTTTTTTTTGCCCATCTCTAGCCATGGCTTGTTCGTCGTTAGCAGGGTTCCAATCAGGATTAAACATAACTAACCGATTTGCACCAATCAAATTTAAACCATATCTAAAAATTTTATAATAAATTAATAAATCCACTAACATCCTTTTGCCAGATAAATCCGGCTGAGAAAAAAAATTGTTATAAAAGAAATGTTCCCAGACCGGGAATCGAACCCGGGCAGCGTGAATATTTGTGAGGATAAAGATGAACTACTAGACCATTATTATCCTTGTATCTTAGATTGAACTTTTTCAATCTTAAAATAGATGAAAAGCTGTGTTGTTTGAACTACATATCAGAAGTGTATATTTTACCGCATACGTAAATGTGTTGCTAAATTATTATAGTGGGTTTATTAATACTATAAACATCGCTTGATTTAAAGATTCAAATTTAATTGTATCTTCTTGTTATTTTGATCTTCAAACTCTGTAACCGCTTGTCTCAAAGTTGCATCATTCCGATATTTTTCCATCTTTTCAATTATATTAAATCATATATTTGCAAAAAAATGTATTTAAATAATTTAAATAAAAACTTTTATGTAAAAAGTAGCTAAAAGAAGTCATTACAGAAAAATTCTTTGACGACAATTTATTAGCAAATTCACACCACAAACACTAAACTACAAGAAATTTATATAAAACAACAAATCAGTCTACAATTTATTTTGAATTTGGCAAAACGTCTTTTAATTTTTGGAGTTGAACAAGTTTCAACAAACTAATTCAAGATTAAACTTAAAGTATCTTCTTTTGTTTAAAAGAAAGGATTATTTGCTGAATCAACATTTAGTAGTTTTTAATTGTTACGTTTACACAACATTTAACAATCAAATAATATTTTCTTTAAATTTTAAATTTTTTAATAAAAATTAGAATTAGTTTGATTGATTTAACAAAAGTTAAAGTTAAATAAAAAAGTTCGATCAATAAAATTTATTTTAAATATTTTAAGAAAAAAAAAACCTTTTTCTATTCTATATAATAACTATTTAGATATTTCATAAGACCAGAAGAAATAAATTAAGCAGACGAATTGTCACTAAGTATTGATAACCAACTATCTAACATCCCTCTTATGACTCATAATTCATCTTTCAAAAGACAGCTTTATAAAACATAACAAAAGTTAAAGTGATTTTCTTGATACACAGGAATTTGTTTACGGGGTTTTTGAAATCACTAATACAAAAAGAGATAATAATGAAAGTAATAAATGACTATAACAAATATATAAAAAAATTTCGTTTATACAATACTGAGGTTATTGATCTGAAAATGAATTGTAGTTTATGTAAACTATTTGAAAATAATGATAGTGTATTAGATAATGTTGTCAATAATTTGTTCAAGCAAATCTGTTTAAGTTGTCTAAATCTGTTTATCCTTAATTCACTAGAAATTATTTAATTTTCAACACAAAAAAGAAACTCAGCAACAAATATTTTTATTTTTATTTGAAACTTTTTCTTTCTAGGAAATTAAATAGAAAAGTAGAAATTGTTTTCTTGAATTCTCTGATTTTATTCAATTTAATATATTTTTAAGTGACATAAATAAACAATTATTGGTTTAATAATTACTTACTTTATATGAAGTAGATAACTTTATATTATTAAGACAATCTATTTTATAAATTTCTAATTTTAAGGCTTATCTTATTCTGTTTCTTAATACTAAAAATATTCCAATTTTTTTTTTAAACTTTATTCAGTACCTTTTCAAGCAGATTTAAAGGTTTTAAGTTCAATATTTTGGTTTTCTTTTACTGATTCTTGTTAAATTTTAAACATTTCAGTTTACTGAAGATTGTAATAGTTTCATAAGAATTAGCAATAATATTGATAATATTTTTGAATTATTGCTATTGAGCTGTTGTATTTGGAGTCGATATTATGAACCAAACTCTGACTAGATTACCATCAACAAAATATTGATTGAAAAAAATGTTTAAAACATTTCAATCAATTACTGGAAACAGTTAAAAGTTTTAAAGTTCTGTGTAAAGGTACAAATTGAAAACTACTAAAGTTTGATTCAGCAAATAATCTTTGCTATCGAATTAAAGAAGAAAGCTAGAATAATTACTGAAATAGTCTGTTGAAACTTGTTCAACTCTAAAAATTATAGTAATAGCAACTCACATGAAATACAATTTTACGCTGATTTGTTCCTCTATATAAATTTCGATTAGTTTAGTGTTTGTGGTATAAATTTGCTAATAAATCATTTCGTTATAAAAATATTTTCTGAATTGACTCCTGTTAGCTACTTTTTACATAAAAGTTTTTATTTAAATTATCTAAATACCATTTTTTTAGAAAATATTTGATATAATATAAATGGATAAAAGATTGGAAAATAGCAAGATGAAGCAACTTTGAGACAAGCGGTTAGAGAGCTTGAAGATCAAAATAACATGAAGATAAAATTATATTTGAATCTTTAAATCAAGAGATGTTTATAGTATTAAGAAGGACACTATAATAATTTAGCAACACATTTACGTATGCGGTAAAATACACTTCTGATATGCAGTTCGAACAACACAATTTATTTTTATTTATTTTTTTGATGAAAATCTATTAGCAAATCTACACCACAAACACTAAACTACTAGAAATTTTTATAAACTAAAAAAAAAATCTGCGTAAAGGTATTATTGAAGATATTTTCATTTAATTTTTGAGATTGAACAAGTTTCAACAAACAAATTCAAGATTGAACCTAAATTATCTCTTTTTAGTTTTAAGAAATGAATATTCCCTGAATCAACATTTGGTAGTTTTTAATATGTACGTTTTTACACAGCATTTTACAATAAAATAATATTTTCTTTAAATTTTAAAATTTTTAATGAAAATTAAAAATAATTTGATTGATTTAACAACAAAATTAAAGTTAAATAAAACAGTAAGATCTTTAAAAATTTCATAAAATGTTTCAAGTGAAAAAAAAGTAAATTGTATTCTATAGAATAACAATTTAGATATTTCATAAAAACAAACGAAATTAAGTTTAAGATCAAATTAATATTTACCAAAACTAGATTCACAAAATTGTTGTTGGTTTCTCCGCAATCGGTTTCCTAAAAAGATAATTTTAAGCTTTTTAAATTATGTTTTCTCTTATGTTAAAACTTTTGTATAAATGAAAGTTTGTTTTAATAGTTTAAATAAAAATCAAAGTTAAATCAAAAATTCTAAATCTGTAAAACTTATTTCAAATCTTTTAAATGAATAAAGTATTTTATCTTCTTGTATATAAATCTGACAGTTTAGTAAGTTCTTAAAAATAAATTAAATTGGTTTACTCTTTGTCGGAAAGCAATCAAACCAGTTTCAATCCAATAATCTTCTAAATCCTGCAAAATTTTATTAAATAATTACATCAGTAACTGGTATTTAGATCTTAAATAATCAATTCTATATTATAATAAATACTTTAGTCTAAAACTTAAAACCAAATTAAATTAAACTTTAGATAAAAGAAGAAATAGAAATAATCAGTTTTCATGATAAACGATAATTTTGGTTTTATCCATTTAGCTAAGTAGGGTGAGTAATTCTTGTAATTAAAACTTTTCTTGTTTTATGTAAGCACACATCAAGAGCTGTTTCTAAATCCAAATTTGTATTGTAGTCATCTGATTGTTGATCATCATCTATGCATCTTTCAAGACACATCGGCGTTTTATATTTATCTGTTGTATCAGGATGTTTATAAGACTTGATTGAGAAATACTTGATGGAGATAGGACAACAACTGATCACTGGCAGATTTTTCAAAAAGAAATTCAAATTGATGTGAAAAAAAATTTTGAAGAATGGAGTCTGAGATTAAAAAAAATAATCATTTGAAGATTCAATAGAAGCTACTACAAGAGAAATTGGTCGGTAGAATATAAAGTAAGCTTGTTTATATAATGTAAAAATTGTTTTTATAAAAAAGTATTTAGAAATAAGTGAATGAAACTCATAACCGTTTGAAACCCTTAACTGTTAATAGTCTGAATCATACCTGTGGTGTAAACGAAAAAACTAACGGAATTATAAGGAACTATCAATTGTAGCTAGACCCCCAGGTGGTCTAGAGGTTAGGATTCGTGACTCTCACCCACGCGGCCCGGGTTCGATTCCCGCTCTGGGAACTTCTTTTTTCACGCAATTTTTTTTCAGCCGGATTTATCTGGTAAAATGATGTTAGTGGATTTATTGATGGCAGCAACTCGTTCACTAAATGATGATAAATATGTGATTGTATCAAATTACACGCAAACGCTCGATTTATGTGAAAAATTGTGCCGTATGAGGAGGTAGAGAACTTGATGATGATGAATTTCAATCAACATTTTGTTGTCAGATACGGATATGTAAGATTAGATGGAAGTATGACTATTAAAAAACGATCAAAAATCGTAGAACGATTTAATGATCCAGCATCTCAAGATTTTGTGTTTATGCTAAGTAGTAAAGCAGGAGGGTACGATAAACAGTGTTTCCAAACAAAAAATTTTAAAAAAATATCAAATTTTTAGCTGTGGTTTAAATTTGATTGGTGCAAATCGGTTAGTTATGTTTGATCCTGATTGGAATCCTGCTAACGACAAACAGACCATTGCTAGAGTGTCGAAAGACGGACAAAAAAACCTTGTTACATTTACAGGTTAAAAATTATAAAAAAATCAATTGAAAATTCTGAAAATTAAAGTGACCGAAAATGGCTTCTTGCAGATTACTCGCAACTTCAAGTATTGAAGAGAAAATATTTCAGCGCCAAGCTCATAAAAAGGCACTTTCGTCGTGTGTAGTGGACCGTGAAGAAGATGTAGCTAGAAATTTCTCACGTGATCAGCTACTTCAGTTGTTTTCACCGCTCGACAACACGATGACTTCATGTAGAAGCGACACTCATTCAACACAGAGGTAATTACGTCTGTTGGTTCCGCGTCAATGACGTCATCAACGCGTTACAGATGCGTCAATTGTGTGCAAGTGTGCCCTCTACCGGCTACCGCTGATTGTAATTCAGATTTATCGGATTGGAATCACTCATATTCAGCGAGACACATTCTGCATGACCGTCTCCGTCGCGTCTGGGACCCTTCTGGGGCAAGTTTCTCGTTTCATCAGGTCTCGCATATCTTGCAACGAAAAACAGTTTGATGACGTCATCATTTCGCGATATTTTTGTCTTTATTTTTTGATAGTAAAATAAAAAATGAAAAAAGTTGTAAACATTGTTTTGGGATAATTTTTTTACGATAGTAGTTTACGATTTTTTACAATTCTTTTAAAGAACAGTTTTTTTATAATAGTTTTAAATTAAGTATTTTTTTATGCTGACAAACAGAATATATTTTTATTTAAAGTCAAATTTATTTTTAAGTTTGATGTTCTTCTTGATATTTTACATTGTCAATTTGACAACTTTTGATTATATTATAAAGGTAATATAAAATTATAAACATTTACTAAGTATTTAACTACCTTACAATACCCTCAAACGGAAATTGTTTTCTGATAATTTAATTCATTAGCAAATATACACCACAAACACTAAACTACTAGATATATATATAAGGGAAAAAAATCTGCGATTGAATATCAATGCAAAAACAAATAATTCATTGATTTTTGGAGTTGAAAAATTTTCAACAGATCATTTCAAGATTAAATCTAAAATATCTTCCTTAATCAGATAGAACGGATTATTCACTAAGTCAACATTATGTACTTTTAAATTTGTACTTTTCCACAGCATTTAACCTTTAACAATAAATTAATATATTCTATTATATCAAAACTTGTAATAAAATTGAAAATTAGTTTGATTAATTTAACAAAAAATTGAAGATAAATAAAAAAGTTTTATCAGCACAATTTTTTTCAAATGTTTTAATTGAAATAAAAGTATTTTGTTTATTTTTTGTATAACAATGTTGATATTTCATTAAAATAAAATGATTCAGGTATAAATAAGCAGCTAGGTAAGTTTAGTTATTTAATTTTTGTTTATCAGTTACATATAAAACTGATTGAAATTATTTTTATTAGGTTAATATTTATATTAAAATTTGATGCTTCTCAAATCAAGTAGTAAATTGTTCAATGCAGGCCAACGTAGTTAACACAATCAAGAAAGATGCCATCAAAAAAACTATCTGTAAATGAAGACTAATACATGATGTTAAATATAAATTAAAATATTTATTACCACACTATACAATAAAACTTGATACTAATACAAGATCTCAAATACAAGTTAATGAAAATTAAAGCAATTAATTTCTATTCAACAACATTTTGATTTCTCTTAATTTCTTTTTATTAAATTAATAATATTGGCTTTTATACCTTGAAATTAGTCAAACAATATTCAGAATATAATTTTTTGCTGAAAGAGAAGATAATTATAAACTTTCTGATTCGAGTTTTTACTTGTGGATGCGTAAGAAATGTAAACTAAAAATTTATCTTTTAGATGATTATTATAACTTAGTTTTAATTCATCATCAAATTATAAATAAATTTGTTGCAATAAATGTTATTTCGATATTTTAGCATTTTTTAAGACGAATAAAATATCTAGTTTATATTAAAGTAGAAAACTTCGTTAAACACTCAGATGTTTTATATCACTTATTTAATAAAAATGTTTTTATTTCAAAGACTTTAATTATTTCATGAAAAATTTCTCTCTAATAAAATATTTCTTAATTATTTTTGACATTGAAGCTACAAAAAAAAAGTTTAAATTTTAATTAATCGTCGAAATTTTTTTAATCTTTCTGAAAAATCAAAATATTGACTTCTTATTTCTAAATAAACCTAAAAAAAAACAGAATTTATGTTTCACTGTTTTTTATTAATATTTTGATTAAAGCTCAATTTTTTAGCAAGCTATTTTATTTTTAAATGATAATCATTCATACTCCACGAAAAATGCACTTTTAATTTTTTGTTTATTTCTATTAAATGTTCTTTTGATAATTTTGATTATAGCAACTTTTTTCTCCAAAGTAACTGCACACCTACTAAATAAAAAAACTGATATTAACTTTTGGTTAATAACAAAAAATTAAACGTAATAAACTTCATTTTTAATATAAAAAAATATTTATAAACTTAAAAAACAGTATAAAAATTATTCTCAAATAAATAATTTTACATAATAACTTACGTTTCTTCTTCTTGTTTTTTCATATGGCTAAAACAATAAGTATAAATAGCAAATTCATATGCAGGGTCTAGGCCAACCATAATTGAATCATATAATTTTTTAGCTTGTTTCCAATAGAAATCAACTTTGCACAAAAGTGGCTGAAAACATTTAAATTAATTAAACTATTTTGATTACAACATAAACCAAAAATTAAACTAATTAATAGTTAATAGCCAAAAATGTTTATCAAAACTTACTTTATGCTTTGCGCCATTCACTTTGCTGTTAGTTAATTTAATGTTGGTTATATTTTTTTCTCCATTTAATCGATTGAATTGAATCCAGTTATGCATCCCATTAACTATTTCCAGGGTCGTATTAATGGAACCATAAAACACATGCTTAAAACTGAAATAATAAATTAACGCTTGAACTTAATTAATACAAATTTATTTACCTATGACTTGTAGTTATATCTGGATATCGTTCAAACCAAATTTTTTTGATATAAGTCCTAACAGCATCGTGCCCACTTTCTAAAAACAAACTTTTTGATAAATTTGTCAAGAAGGAAACATAAAGGTAAGAATGTAAAGCACTTATTTGGTTGCCCAAAGTTTGCCGCAAGTAAACTTCCAGTTTTTTTCCAACTTTTGTTTTCAGGAATCTACCCATGAATTCGTCAATCAAATAATTTGTTGGTTGTTTGTTTTGATCATACGCCTTAAAAAGATTTTCAAAAGAATCAAGGAAATCTTTATCATATAATCTCTTCTTTAATTCAGTCCAAATATCTTCAGTTGGTCTATAAAGAAGTTCAAAAAAATTATTTTAGAAATTTTATTAGCAAATTTTATTTGTTTAAACTTTATTATTGTTTCAATAATAATAATTATGCATTCAAAGTTAGATAAATATTATTAAGATGATATCACTTAATAATTAATTTATATATTTCAATAAACGTTAAAGAGGGTGCCTGAAGAGATCACCTCTCGGTAACACACATTCTCACAAATAATATCTATTAAGTTAGAAATATAGAAAGAAAAAGATGTGACACGTGACATTTCAGTAGTCCTCAAATCATGTAACCAATGATATTAGATAACTTAATAATAATAATATTATGGGCCTTCTTTGCTGTAAGCAAAAGAAGAAGTGAATGTCTAGTTGTTGCCAATGCAGCAGGATTCCACTCTCTACGCCATCTAGGTGTGCAGCGGAACAGAAGGACTGATGCAGCTGGCGTCGTAGGAGCTTCTGGAAAGACACTGAGTACAGCGACAAACTGCCTACGAGGCTCCAACTCCGGTTTTAAATTCGGAGTTTTGCATTTCTTAGAAGTGTTTTTATTAACCAGACTAACAAGGCCCTTCTACCCGGGTTTCTTATAGACGTTTCCTTGTCGCAAATATGTGTCCGCCCGAGACTTGCGGGTCAGTTGGGCGTGTGACCAGTAAACTACGGTGACAGACAACTTAATTAAATAACAAACCAGAAAACCACAAAAATGAAAAGTACTTACTTAGGATTGTTTATAAAATCTTTACAACTGTCCCACTTATCTATAAATCGGGATTCTTTCCACAATTCTCCAGTGATTGGTAGTGGAACTGAATCTGACCAAGTCTGTTGAAAGGACACAAACTGAATGATTAAAACAGCAAGAAATATCTTCATTGTTTCCAACTGAACTTGAAAACCTAAATTTGGAACAGAAAAGTTATCAGGAAAGTTACTAATGATAATTACATATTATTTGATTCTAAAGGAAAATATTTTATATAAAATCATTAAATTTTTAACTTATTTTAACATAAATGAATTAACTAGTTTTTATCAAAAGAAAACCTTAACTTAAGTTAGAAGAACTTTGATTTAAAATAATTCTGTACCGAAGCTTTACGTTTATATATGTTAGGGAATCTATAAATAAAAGTTATTTAAAATCTTTGAATGAAGCTATTAAAAGAAGTGTATTTTAGGCCGTAAAGAAAACGGAAAGCTTTTGTTGAAAGCCTTTGATAGAAATAATTTAAATTGAAAGTTAATTTAAAACGATGAAAATAAGATTCCGTTTATTAATTTCTTTATTATTCACTATGAAAAGATTCGTGAACAATTCTTCAATTTAAAATAAATTATAAATTTAACTCTTGAAAAAATAAAGAATAAAGCCACGTAATATTCATTTTAATCTCTTTCTATTATTAGCTCAAAAATTTCATAATGTTTTAGTCACTGATGAAATTTAAAATCATTTTAAAGAAAAACTGAGTTTTATTTACAATATAAATTAGAAGAATATCTGATGACAATAAACCATTTCGAGAAGAGTTCAGCGTGAGTCCGAAAGATGTAGATGACTCGAGATTAAATCTGATTAGTTTAGAGTTTACCAATAGGAAAAGGACTTCGAAGTCAAGGAGAGAAACCTCAAAACAAAGATAAGAATAGATACACAAATATCATTCCATGTAAGATACTTGTTGATGAGACTACATCATCTGATCTTCTTGATCTTCAGATGATCATTCTAGAGTTGTCCTCCCGAAATCAACAAATACAAGTGAAAGTGATTATAAAAACGCATCTTTTGTGGATGTGAGTCTTTATCTTCATCTTTTTACTGACTGAGTTTCGAAGCAGTAGACGTAAAGTAGAGTTAAATCAGTTTACCTAAAATGTCGCCAAATAAAACCTCAGTTAGTAGTAGAAGAAGTTGTTGTATAGGGAGCCGATATTAGTAACCAAACCCTGACTAGATTACCATCAACAAAACATTGATTGAAAAAATGTTTAAAACACTTCAGTCAGTTGTTGGAAGCAGTTAAAAGTTTTAACGTTGTGTGTAAAGGTACAAATTGAAAACTACTAAATTTTGATTCAGCAAATAATCTTTGCTATCGAATTAAAGAAGAAATTTAGAATAATTATTGAAATAATTTGTTGAAACTTGTTCAACTCTAAAAATTAAATGTTCGAAATATTAGCAGAGTAATTTTACGCAGTTATTTTCCTTTATATAGATTTATATTAGTTTAGTGTTTGTGGTGTAAATTTGCTGATAAATTATTTCGTTATAAAAATATTTTCTGAATTGACTCCTTTTAGCGACTTTTTACATAAAAGTTTTTATTTAAATTATCTAAGTACTATTTTTTTTAGCAAATTTATGATTTAGTATAAATGGATAAGAGATAAGAAATTAGGAAGATGATGCAAGTTTGAGACTAGCGGTTAGAGAGTTTGACGATCAAAATAACAAGAAGATAAAATTAAATTTGAATCTTTAAATCAAGATATATTCCTATTATTACGAAAGGCACTGTGAGAAGCAACACAAAAATATTGTGAAAAAAAGAAGCTCCCAGACCGGGAATCGAACCACGGCCGCGGGCGTTAGAGCCAAGAATCCTAACCACTAGACCACCTGGGACTTGCTTTTACTATTTTTATTGAGAATTTAATCAACAAAATGTTCTAATTTAACTTAAAAATAAAAAAATTATGAAACGATGCTAAAAAAATTATTTAAAATTTTTGCGAATTTCAACTCATTTCTAAAAAGTTACTTTAAAGTGTCAAAAAAGATTCAAAAAATCAACTTTTTAGAGATTAATTATTTCTATATAGAAATATAAATGCGAAGAAATCTCAGATCAATACCTGTAAGATCTTGTTTATTATTTGTGAGGATAAAGCTGAACTACTAGACCATTATTACTCTTGTATCTTAGATTGAACATTTTCAATCTTAAAATAGATGAAAAGCTGTGTTGTTTGAACTACATATCAGAAGTGTATTTTACCGCATACGTAAATGTGTTGCAAAATTATTATAGTGCGTTTATTAATACTATAAACATCTCTTGATTTAAAGATTCAAATTTAATTGTATCTTCTTGTTATTTTGATCTTCAAACTCTCTAACCACTTGTCTCAAAGTTGCATCATTCTGATATTTTCCCATCTCTTCAATTATATTAAATCATAAATTTGCAAAAAAAAATATATTTAGATAATTTAAATAAAAACTTTTATGTAAAAAGTAGCTAAAAGAAGTAATTAAAGAAAAATTTTTTGACGACAATTTATTAGCAAATTCAGACCACAAACACTAAACTACAAGAAATTTATATAAAAGAACAAATCAGCGTACAATCGATTTTGAAATTTTTATTAGCGATATATATTTCAATTTTTGGAGTTGAACAAGTTTCAACGATCTAATTCAAGATTAAACATAAATTATCTTCCTTTATTTAGAAGAAAGGATTATTTGCTGAATCAACATTTAGTAGTTTTTAATTTGTACGTTTACACAACATTTAACAATCAAATAATATTTTCTTTAAATTTTAAATTTTTTAATAAAAATTAAAATTAGTTTGATTGATTTAACAAAAATTAAAGTTAAATAAAAAAGTTTGATCAATAAAATTGATTTTAAATATTTTAAGAAAAAAATTTTTTTTTCTATTCTATATAATAATTATTTAGATATTTCATAAAACCAGAAGAAATAAAGTAAACAGACAAATTGTCACTAAATATTGATAACCAACTATCTAACATCCCTCTTATGACACATAATTCATCTTTCAAAAGACAGCTTTATGAAACATAATGAAAGTTAAAGTGATTTTTTTGATACACACAGGAATTTGTTTATGGGGTTTTTGAAATCAATAATACAAAAAGAGATAGCAATAAAAGTAATAAATGACTATAACAAATATTAAAAAATTTTGTTTATAAAATACTGAGGTTATTGATCTGAAAATGAATTGTAGTTTATGTAAACTATTTGAAAATAATGATAGCGTATTAGATAATGTTGTCAATAATTTGTTCAAGCAAATCTGTATAAGTTGTCTAAATCTGTCTATCCTTAATTCACTGGAAAATATTTAATTTTCAACACAAAAAAGAAACTCAGCAGTTTGTAAAAAATAAATTTTGATTGTTCTAGAAGAGAATAGATTTTAGAATCAAATAATCCACCAAAGAAATTGAGATTTCTTTTAAAAGAAGAATGATTAACCTAAGACAAGAAAATATACGTAGAAAAAATACAATCGATTTTCTCAATTTGCAAATAGAAACTTTCTTGTTATGAATTATTAAGCATGAAGATAATTATTTTTTGTTATTTTTTGCAATTGCTTCAGAAAACATCGCTTAGAGCAGGATACAACTTTAACAGGAAAGGTTTCTGGGATAAATCCTCATTTTGGCTCTTTTCATGATCCTCGTCTAGTTACTTGCACGATTGCTTTTCGTAATTCTGTAAAAATCTTGTCACCACACGAACGAGTCTCTTTTTCATCAACAAAACTAAATAATTTCAAGAGTACAGGTATCTTAGCAGATAACAAACTGTTCCTGTAAGCTACGTTATGGCTCATGTCATACAAAGATGTCATCATGATAGACTTGGACATGGATTGGCTGGTTGCCAAACTCGTATAAGGGATTTTTACAAGACTACACGATTTCAGAATCAATAAATTCAATATGCCGGGTGGCAAATATATTAGTTAATTAGAATAAGTAGTTAATCTTCGGTGCTCAAACATTTGATTTCATTGGAGAGATGCTTCAGTTTATTATTAGAAATATTAAATTGTTCAAGATTTATTGAACTGAAGAAACTGGGAAGGAACCACATTGTTGAACTACCTATATCTTGAATTACATTGTTATTAAGATACAAATATCTTACGGAAGTGTGTAATCCTGAATTAAAATTAAATTCGTCATTTGCTCATGTCATACAAAGATGGTACGTGCTTTGACTTTAATCTTATTGATAAAAAGGTTTAACAAATCATCAACAAAATTTCTATATCTATAAAGCAGTTATACGAATTAAATTTGTAGTTATTGCAAATTGTAGGTTTTCCATAAAAGTAAATTGTTTATAATTAAATCCACTAAAACAACAAGAGTTATTAACAAATTATAAGAAGGAAATACAATAAATAAGTACTTGAAGTAAAATATAAATAATTTTTTGAAAAGAATTAAAATCATCCACAAATACATCAATAAAATAACTAAAAATCAAATAAAATATTCTAAAAAATATCTTTACTATTAACAATGATGAGATTTTAAGTTGCCAAAATAAACTCCCCGTCGGGGAATCGAACCCCGGTCTCCCGCGTGACAGGCGGGGATACTCACCACTATACTAACGAGGACACAGAACATGGCCAGTACGGGGATCGAATCCGCGACATTCGCGTTATTAGCACGACGCTCTAACTAATTGAGCTAACCGGCCAAGAAAGAACATCTCAAATTTGTTATTTATTCCAAATTTCTTTATTTTTATTTGAAACTTTTTCTCTCTAGGAAATTAAATAGAAAAGTAGAAATTGTTTTCTTGAATTCTCTGATTTTATTCAATTTAAGATATTTTTAAGTGACATAAATAAACAATTATTGGTTTAATAATTACTTACTTTATATGAAATAGATAACTTTATATTATTAATAGCTACTCATATGAAATACAATTTTACGCTGATTTGTTCCTTTATATAAATTTCTATTAGTTTAGTGTTTGCGGTATAAATTTGCTAATAAATCATTTCGTTATAAAAATATTTTCTGAATTGACTCCTGTTAGCTACTTTTTACATAAAATTTTTTATTTAAATTATCTAAATACCATTTTTTTTTAGCAAATATTTGATTTAATATAAATAGTTAAGAGATTGGAAAATATCAGAATGATGCAACTTTGAGAAAAGCGGTTAGAGAGTTTGAAGATCTAAATAACATGAAGATAAAATTTTATTTGAATCTTTAAATCAAGAGATGTTTATAGTATTAAGAAGGACACTATAATAATTTAGCAACACATTTACGTATGCGGTAAAATACACTTCTGATATGCAGTTCGAACAACACAACTTATTTTTATTTATTTTTTTGACGAAAATCTATTAGCAAATCTACACCACAAACACTAAACTAGTAGAAATTTTTATAGACTAAAAAATCTGCGTAGAGGTATTATTGAAGATATTTTCATTTAATTTTTGAGATTGAACATGTTTCAACAAACAAATTCAAGATTGAACCTAAATTATCTCTTTTTATTTTTAAGAAATGAATATTCCCTGAATAAATATTTAGCAGTTTTTAATTTGTAAGTTTTTACACAACATTTAACAATAAAATAATGTTTCCTTTAAATTTTAAAATTTTTAATAAAAATTAAAATTAGTTTGATTGATTTAACAACAAAGTTAAAGTTAAATAAAAAAGTAAGATCTGTAAAAATTTTTTCAAATGTTTGAAGTGAAAAAAAAGTAATTTGTATTCTATAGAATAACAATTTAGATATTTCATAAAAACAAACGAAATTAAGTTTAAGATCAAATTAATATTTACCAAAACTAGAATCACAAAATTATTGTTGGTTTCTCCGCAATCGGTTTCCTAAAAAGATAATTATCTTCCTAAATCAGATAGAAAGGTTTATTCGCTAAATCAACACTTTGTACTTTTAAATTTGTACTTTTTCACAGCATTTAACCTTTAACAATAAATCAATATATTCTATTATATCAAAACTTCTAATAAAACTGAAAGTTAGTTTGATTAATTTAACAAAAAATTGAAGAAAAATAAAACAGTTTTATCAGTAAAATTTATTTCAAATGTTTTAATTGAAAAAAAAAATATTTTGTGTATTTTTTGTATAACAATGTTGATATTTCATAAAAACAAAAGAAATTAAGTTTTGGATGAAAATAATCTTTACCAAAACTGGATTCACAAAATTATTGCTGGTTTCTCTGCAATCTGTTTCCTAAAAAATATAATTTTAAGCTTTTTAATTATTTTTGTTTCACGTCAAAAATTTTGATACAAATAAAAGTTTGATTTAATAAGTTTAGTAAAAATCGAAGTTAAATCTAAAAGTTTTAAATCTGAAAAACTTATTTCAAATCATTTAAATGAATAAACTATTTTATCTTCTTGTGTATAAATATGACAATTTAGTAAGTTCTTGAAAAGATATTAAATGGTTTACTCTTTGTCTGAAAGCAATCAAACCAGTTTCAATCCAATCATCTTCTATATCCTACAAAATTGTATTAAATAATTACATCAGTAACTGGTATTTAATCTTTAATAACTATATTTATACCACTCTTAATATTTAAATTTAATATGAATTTGTTTTTAGATAGACGAAGAAATAGAAATAATCATTTTTCACTTACTGTATCAGGTTCTGAAAATATCAAAGTGACTTCACTTTTCATTTCATTATTGTCAATCTAAAATCATAAATAAATATATTGAATAAATTGTAAGAAGTAAAAATTATATCTAAAACAAAGGAACTAAGGTTTAGTATCAAATTAATAATTACCAAAACTGGGTTCACTAAATTATTGAAAAATACGAGGTAAAAACTGATATAAAACCAGATTACAACAACATAATAAACAAAATAAATCTTTGATGAAAAAATAAATTATTAAAATGATGAAATAAAAACTCAATACTATCATCTTACTTCATAAAAAATTTGTTTGAAAAATTACTTAAATTAATTACTGAAACAATTTTTACTTTTTTTAAATGTAATTTAAATTCATATCTCAATATTAATTTTATATATACTTTCATTTAACTTATAGATATTACAATTATATCTATTAT
This sequence comes from Pegea sp. RAD2-039, assembly GCA_034620365.1. Taxonomy (NCBI): domain Eukaryota; kingdom Metazoa; phylum Chordata; class Thaliacea; order Salpida; family Salpidae; genus Pegea; species Pegea sp. RAD2-039. The sequence continues at coordinate 244,134 of JAQGEQ010000189.1, forward strand.
ATGTAATCTGACAATTTACTAATAAGCTTATTTAGTGATTCCTTGTTCTATTTGAAGACTTAATTGTAGTAGTTAGGTCGATTATTGAAATTTTTCACAACTTTAAACTAGATGATTTATCTTTTAGACAATATAATTTTTCAATGGAAAAATTTGTTTATTTTTTATATATAATTAAGGCAAATTACATTTAATTAATGTTCAAAAATAAATAAAAGTAAAAATTTCTGTTTGAGTATTTGTAAGGTAGTTAAAAACTGAGTATCTGTTTATAATTTTTTATTAATTTTATAATGGAATCAAAAGTTGTCAAGTTCAAGTCATGACATCATATTAACTAATAAAGATTACGATTTAAAAGCAAATTTAACCTATTATCATTAATCTTGTCTCTAATATTGAACATTTTCAATCTAAAAATAGATAAAAAGATGAGTTGTTTCAACTACACATCAGAAGTGTATTTTACCGCATACGTAAATGTGATACTAAATTATTATAATGTACTTTTTAAAACTATAAAAATCTCATGATTTAACGATTCAAATATAATTTTATCATCTTATTATTTTGATCTTCAAACTCTCTAACAGCTTGTCTCAAAGTCGCTTCATTCTGATATTTTCCCATCTCTTCAATTAAGTAAAATCATATATATTCTGAAAAAATTATATTTAGATGACTTAAATATAAACTTTTATGTAAAAACTAGTAAAAAGTAGCTAAGTAAAAAGTAGCTAACAGGAGTCAATTCAGAAAATTATTTTATGACGGAATAATTTATTAGCAAATCTACACCACAAACACTAAACTACTAGAAATTTATATAAAGTGAAAAATCAGCGTAAAATTTAGAAATACTATAGAAAACCATTAAATACTTTTAAATTTTAGAGTTGAACAAGTTTCAACGAACTAATTCAAGATTGAATAAAAATTATCTTCTTTTATTTAAAAGAAAGGATTATTTGCTAAATCAATATTCAGTAGTTTTTAATTGGTACGTTTACACAACATTTAACAATCAAATAATGTTTCTTTTAAATTTTAAAATCGTTAGTAAAAGTGAAAATTAGTTTGATTGATTTAACAACAAAATTAAAATTAAATAAAATTGTAAGATCTGTTAATATTGTTTCAAATGTTTCAAGTGAAAAAAGTATTTCGTTTTATATATTAGATACATTTCATTTGTATCAAAATTTTTGACATGAAAGAAAATACAACATAAAAGCTTAAAATTAATTTTTCAGGAAACCGATTGCAGAGAAACCAACAATAATTTTGTAAATCCAGTTTTGGTAAATATTAATTTGATCCTAAACTTAATTTCGTTTGTTTTTATGAAATATCTAAATTGTTATTCTATAGAATACAAAATACTTTTTTTTTCACTTGAAACATTTTATGAAATTTGTACAGATCTTACTTTTTTATTTAACTTTAATTTTGTTGTTAAATCAATCTAACTAATTTTAATTTTTATCAAAAATTTTAGAATTTAAACGAAATATTATTTTATTGTTAAATGTTGTGTAAAAACGTACAAATTAAAATCCAAATGTTGATTCAACAAATAATCCTTTCTAGCAAATAAACAAAAATAATTTAGGTTTAATCTTGAATTAGTGAGTTGAAACTTGTTCAACTCCAAAATTTAAGAAAATTTATATATTTATTGATCGCTTAAGTCGCTGACGTTTTACTTTATATAAATTTCTAGTAGTTTAGTGCTTGTAGTGTAAAATTGCTAATAAATTAGTTGGTCAAAGGAAAATTTTCTGAATTTCTTTCAATTAGATACGTTTTTTTTAAAGTTTCTATTTAAGTCATCTAAATATCAAAAGACACAAATTAAAAACTAATAAATGTTTTATTTTAAACAGAAAAAGATACTTTTGATTTAATAATTGAAATAGTCTGTTGAAATGTATTCAACTCTAAACATAACAACACGTCCAAGTGATGAAGACGCTTTTACGCTGATTTGTATCTTTATACAAATTTTTATTAGTTTAGTGTTTGTGGTGTAGAATTGCTAATAAATTATTTCGTCAAAAAATATTTTCTGAATTGACTCCTGTTAGCTACTTTTGACTTTAAAGTTTTTATTTAAATAATCTAAATAAGATTTTTTAAGCAATTTTCTTACTTAATAAAATAGAAGAGATAGGAAAATATCAGAATGTGCAGCTTTGAGACAAGTGAATAGAGAGTTTGAAGATAAAATTTATATTATATTATAAATTATATTTGAATCTCTAAATCGAGAGATGTTTATAATCTTAATAAAGCCACTAAACAAATCTAGCAACACATTTACGTATGCGGTAAAATTTTACTAGATTTAGCTTCCTGCTTTACTACTTGTTCGTCAACCAAACAAACAACTAGCGTAGCAATACCCAACATAATGGCCTTTTTAAAAAGTTACTTTACTTTTATTGTTACTTTTTTAATATTAGTCAATATAAGGTGACTACACCCTTTCAATTTCAAAGTTAAAAGGTTTTTAAAAAAGATATTATAAGGAACGATTGGAAAAACTTATAGAAGAAATTTTAATTAGAATTTTGTAGTAACTTTCAAAGAAATTTTATTTAGTATTAAACATAATTTCAAAATTACTAATAATTATTAAAATTGAAGTCATTTCAACGTAAACGTTTGACATTTTAAGAAAAAAAAATCAATAAATTTTTAATAGTACTTTATTTAAAAAAACATTTTTTAAATTCAACTTAAGGGATATGTAAATAATAAATATGAATTATAATATCTAATTATTTCAAATCAATAAACCTATTAAAATAAAAAAAGTATTTAAACTATAGAATTGAAAAGAACTAAAATAGTAAAATATCAAGAAGAACATCAAAGTCAAAAATAAATTGGACTTTAAATAAAAATATATCCTGTTTGTCTGCATAAAAAAAGATTTCATTTGAAACTTTTATATAAAAACTGTTCTTTAAAAGAATTGGTAAAAAAACATTTAGAATTGAGAAAATAAATATTTCGGCCAATTTTGGTCTTTCTCTAGAACTGCGCAGAAATTTTTTAAAGCTTCCAAATAAAAAAGAGAAATTTTCAACAAGAATTAAACAATTCGTTCTACGATGTTAGATCTTTTTTTGATAGTCATACTTCCATCTAATCTTACATATCCGTATCTGACAACAAAATGTTGATTGAAATTCATCATCATCAAGTTCTCTACCTCCTCATACGGCACAATTTTTCACATAAATCGAGCGTTTGCGTGTAATTTGATACAATCACGTATTTATCATCATTTATTGAACGAGTTGCTGCCATCAATAAATCCACTAACATCATTTTACCAGATAAATCGAGCTGAAAAAAAATTGTGTAAAAAAAAGTTTCCAGACCGGGAATATCAAAAGTTTATTTTACCGCATACGTGAATGTGTTGCTAAATTATTTTAGTGCTCTTCTTATAAATATAAATCTCTTGATTTAAAGATTCAAATATAATTTTATCATCTTGTTATTTTGATCTTCAAACTCTCTAACCACTTGTCTCAAAGTTGCATCATTCTGATATTTTCCCATCTCTTCAATTATATTAAATCAAAAATTTAATATAAAATTATTTTTAGATAATTTAGATAAAAACGTTTAAGTAAAAAGTAGCTAGCAGAAATCAATTCAGAAAATTTTTTTTGACGAAATAATTTTTTAGCAAATTAATACCACAAACACTAAACTAATACAAATGTATATAATGAAACAAATCAGCGTGAAATTATTCGATGTAATCATTGACTTCCATAAGATTCAAATTTTGGAGTTGAATAAGATTCAACAGACTATCTCAGAATTAAACTTAAATTATCCTCCTTTATTTGTTAAAAAGGATTTTTCATCAAATCAACACTTGTTAATTTTGTATTTGTGCTTTTACACGGCACTTAAAAACTTTTAACTGCTTACAGTAAATGATTTAAGTTGTTTTTTCAATCAATGTTTTGTTGATGGTAATCTAGTCAAGGTTTGGTTCATAAATTCGACTCCATATCCAGCAGCTCCTTCTACTACTAACTGAGGGTTTAGGTGGCGACATTTTAGGTAAAGTGATTTAACTCTTAACAATTTACTATCAAAAGATCAATTATAGTGTTGCCCACAGCAGCTTTTTATTGGCTCTTTTCTTCGTTTACACCACAGGTATGATTCAGACTATTAACAGTTAAGAAGTTCAAACGGTTATGAGGTTCTTTCAATTATTTATATAAACTTATATTATAAGTATATTTATATACTTATTATTATATTTTATATTTATATTCACTTATTTCTAAATAGTTTTTTATAAAAACAATTTTTATTTATATAGTGGAGTAGCTTTCTAATTTGAATTGAGTTGAAGAAAAACATTTATTTCTAAACGAGAAATCCATTCACAAACAACAATACAAGAAATACAACTTCTGAAATAACAAGAAATTTGTTTATTTGTTTATCAGCAGATTTACAAAACATATTTCCAATTTCATCACTCGATTAAAGTTTCTGAAAATGAAAAATTAAATAAGGAAGTCCTGATTGGTGGCTAATCGGTTACTACACCTACCTTTTAGCTAGGAAGTACCGAGTTTGACCCGGATGGAGACATATTTATAATTTCCTGAGAAAAACCATAAAAAACTCGTGAGAATGTGTGTTAGTGAGATATACTCTTCTTAGGTACCCTCATTCGCATTTATATATCTAAAAAAAGTTTTATTTTCGATTAAAGTTAAATGATAACAGCAGAAATTTTATAAAATGATACAATTTGTTTTTATATATATAAAATGATATTTCACAAAAATATGGCTTCCAAATTAATATAATTGTAAAATAAGTAAATCATATAAAAGATAAACTTTTAATTTACATTTTCTTACGCATCCAAAAGTAAGAACTCGAATCAGAAAGTTTATAATTATCTTCTCTTTCAGCAAAAAAATATTTTCAGTTTATTATTTGACTTATTTCAAGATATAAAAGCAAATATTGTTAATTTAATAAAAAGAAATTCAGAAAAATTAAAATGTAGTTGAATAGCAATTAATTGCTTTAATTTTCTTTAATTTAAATTTAACATCATGTATTAGTATCAAGTTTTATTGTATAGTGTAGTATTTGATATTTTAATTTATATTTAACATCATGTTTTAGTCTTCATTTACAGATAGTTTTTTGATGGCATCTTTCTTGATTCTGTTAACTATGTTGGCCTTCAGTAAACAATTTACTACTTAACTGTTTTGCTTTAAACATTTTGAATATTTTTATTCAAAATTTTTATTACATCTACGCTTTGTTTTTGAGAAAGATAATATAATAATTATTCTTTTTTGCAAACGCTATATTAAAAGCAGCAGAATTATAAACATTAAATTATTACGTAATATTTTCTTCTCTATTACTTATAATAAAATTGATGATTAGTTTGACTAATTTAACAACAAATTGAAGTTGTATAAAAAAGCTACTAAAAGAAAAATTGGTTGATAATTAAGAAAACTTGTTTATAAAGTATAAAAATTAAGTAATATAAAAGTGGTTTTTATAAAAAACTATATAGAAATAAGTGCATGAAACTCATAACCGTTTGAACCCCTTAACTTTTAATAGTCTAAATCATACCTGTGGTTTAAAGGAAGATAAGAGCCAATAAAAAGCTGAAGACACTTTGATATTTTCAGAATCTGATACAGTAAGTGAAAAATTATATTTCTATTTTTTCTTCTATCTAAAAATGTTTGTTCTGATTTTAATTGTTTCCAGTGGTATAATTATAGTTATTTAAGATCTAAATACCAGTTTCTGATGTTATTATTTAATAAAATTTTGCAGGATTTAGAAGATGATTGCATTGAAACTGGTTTGATTGCTTTAAGACAAAGAGTAAACCATTTTAATTTATTTTTAAGAACTTACTAAATTGTCATATATATACACAAGAAGATAAAATATTATATTCATTTAAATGATTTGAAATAAGTTTTTCAGATTTAAAACGTTTTATTTAACTTTGATTTTTACTTAAATAATTAAACCAAACTTTTATTTGTATCAAAAGTTTCAACATAAGAGAAAACATAATTTAAAAACTTAAAATTATCTTTTTAGGAAACCGATTGCGGAGAAACCAGCAATAATTTTGTGAATCTAGTTTTAGTAAATAACATGTTGATCCTAAACTTAAATTCTTTTGTTTTTATGAAATATCTAAATTGTTATTTTATATAATTCTAAATATTATTCTTCCCTTATAAAATATTTGAAATAATTTTTACAGATGTAAATTTTTTAATTAACTTTAATTTTGCTGTTAAGTCAATCAAACTAATTTTAACTTTTACTAAAGATTTAAAAATTTAAAGGAAATATTATTTTATTGTTAAATGTTGTGTAAATGAACAAAATAAAGACTAATAAATGTTAATACAGCAAATAATCCTTTTTTTTAAATAAAGGAAATTATTTTATGATTAATTTTGAATTAGCTTGTTGAAACTTGTTCAAGTCCAAAAATTAAAATGTTCACAATGTTTTTCTCAAACAATTTTATGCTGATTTGTTATTATATATAAATTTTACTAGTTTAGTGTTTGTGGTGTAAATTTGCTAGAAAATTATTTAGTCA